>CALSBZ010045344.1:0-13512 GCA_943591055.1 Gobionotothen gibberifrons | reverse complement strand
CAGGTGCACCTGGTCTGCCCCTGGCTCCGCCTCTGCCCAGGTGTTTCAAATTCCACTCAGCCGTGGATATATAAAGAGAAGCTGGAGGAGAATGATGTCTCGCCTATCCTAATGCCGGGAGACACTCTCCTTAGAATACCTCTTTGCCATTTTGAGCTGTAGGCCATATTTTTGCAAATGTGTTTATGTTTAGCCTGGAGGACCTGGTAGTCCAGTTTTCGCGGCTTTATTTTGTTTCCCATAGGGTTTATAATTGATTTCTGGTCGTGGCTGGCTCGGGTTCCCTCCTTCTGTTTGTTCCTTTTGGCCAGTCCTCCAGACCTCTTTTTGTTTCCCGTTTCGCTTGTGTGAGCAAACGGCTGATTATCAATAAATGCTCGTTACCAAGTACCGGTTATTGCGTGTATTCTTTCATGTTGCGGGTCTCAACACGAGCCACTACCAGGGAGTAGAGGTTGGGGCCTAACAACATGTCCAAGACACTGTGAAATGTACTTTGCACTTCAATGGAGTAATACAAAGTTAAAATGGGCATTTTCTTTGTTTTTCTTTGTTGATTGAGCTGATTGAATTATGTAGTTATGCTAAAATCCCAGTTAACTAGTGAAATGTACAATATATTATTGTATTATTTACATTTGTATATTTACAGTAAATTACTGGCTACTGTGTTGCATTACTTCTACAGTAAAAGTGTGAAAATACAGGTAATTACTGTAATCTATGTACAGCAAGGTACCATAATACCACAGCTCTGTACATCACAGTAATTCCATGGGCATGGCAACTGTAAAGTCACAGTATGTAGTTGTACTTTTACTCTAATTTACTGTAAAATATCTACAGCAAATTACTGTGAAATAATTACAGTCAATTATTGTGAAATATTTACAGTAAATTACTGTGAAATCCATGCAACTAGTAGCCAGTAATTTACTGTAATTTTACAGCCAAACATTTTACAGTGTAGTAATGCTACTGATAGACAGTCATCCTGCACAGCAAGTCATATTTGTGTCAAGAATTATTGTTTTATTTTCTTCATAAAAACTCTGTATGAAAAAAAGATAATTTTGACTAAATTCGTATTTAGTATTTAGTTTGAAAAGCACTTTACACGTTAAAGAAAAAAATACAAATTTGTGTCAAGCGTTTTTTTTTTTTAGATATATTGGAAAATGTACATAACTAAAAAAAAAGAAAAAAAAGAAAGAATACATAGATAAAAATACATTTGATTTCAAGTGCTTTAAAGGGTATTATTCATACTAGTAATACTTGTAAAATAATAATTATAATAATCATATACTTTACTGCAAAACATTTGTGGTGCAACACTTCTTAAGTTTAAGTTATCTTAATGTATCTATTTCTACTAAACGTTTTAAACATTTTTTTATTTTATTGTATTTAATTAATGTGACACATTGTCATATATGTTTGTATTATAAATCTAAATATTGGGGTATGTAAACACATGTGTAGACTTTGTGAAAATGCAAACAACACTCTAAATCATTACAATGTGGTATTTCATATTACAAGGGGATAATGGGGGAATGGGCAATATATGAAATATTGTTTTTGCCACTTATATGTCTGTATCTGTACTGCTTCAACCAATTGTGTTAACGAAAAACTCTGTTCCTTAAGTTCTGTTACCCAGAATGCTGTTCTGCAGTGTCTTACGATGCAGATGAGATGGAGAGCCAACCCAGTCTCACGGCATTTCATGTTATAGCCACAACATTTAATATATTATGGTGTTTATGCGATATGAAATCCGAATTTTTTTTTTTTTTTTAAAGAAGAAAATAATACTTTATTCCGAGTGTGCTTGCTTTTCTCTTTGAAAGTCATCACATAACGGCATTGTAATACACGCAGTGTTTCCCACAGATCTGAAATATACTTGAGGGGGTGTGACGTGACGTGCCTTTGTGACGTGCAACAACATTAACAATAACCTTTCGGTTGGTCGCTTGTTTGCAGACCCTTCACGCGATGGCAGAGCGAACAGGTACAGCCAGGGCCGGACCGAGACAATAAGTCAGGCCGGAAATTATACACCCAGCCAGGCCACTACCAGTTGTTTTTTTTTTGTGCCATTTTGCAGGATTTATTTGTCAATATTTACAGCGTTGTTGCCCATAGTTATATCCCTATAAAAAAAAAGATACATTTATTTAGGAACCTATCCATGTGATTTTCAAGTGGGGGTGGACCTCAAATCCTCTAGGGGGGTCCGGGGGCAAAAACAAAGTGAATGTGCACTTTCTCTACAAATCATCCAGAAACTCTCGCGAAATTTCGCTACGACAAGCTAACCACAACTATCATGTGTGACTGCCTACTACTACTACTTTTCCTAATGCCAAATATGTAAGCTGTGTTAATATACAGTGTTAGCTAAATAAAGTATTAACTACACTAGAACACACCCACTTAGAAGACATGTATGACACAACCAGTTCATCCCATTGGTGCCAATTGTAATGCATCATCTTTTGTTATAAAGCCTCTTTGATTGTACCCCAGGAAAGGTAATTGCCATCGAGACTGCTGAGAATGATGGGATCCGCCTCTTAGACTAAACCATTCATTGCGAAGGATAATGATTTATTTCACCTTGGCCCAGAAATGACATCGTTTAAACCAGTAATTGTCCCAGAATTCAATTACCCCAGTAGGAAAACTAGTCTTTAATGTATTCTTCAACACTGATATTTGTTTTATTTCCGTTGGGATTCACTTATTTTACCACCCACTAACTCCATTGCTCGTTTGAGTTACTGTAAGTTCTCTCACCACAGGAAAGGAAAACGGTCCTGTGGCTTAGGGAAGCAATTGGAGGTTCAGTTTTTTACTCAAATAAGTATTTTCATGCAAAGCTGTGGCTCAAACCACTAGCCCAATAATAATGACTGACCCAATCTACCACTGAAGTTGAAGCCAACCCCCAATTTCAGTGTCAAAGAAGTAACTTCCTGTTTGTAATGGCCGAATGTTTCACAAGCTTCTATGATTACATCAGGTGGAACTTCTTAGCTTAAGTTCTATAAGGAAGATCGTCTCATAACGAGGTGTTAAAATAGATTAGAATTTAATCAGTAGACAATTGCAAGCAAATCAGTTTCCCTTGAAATGCTCTGCCACTCAAGGGACGCAAAATGAAGGAGATTTGGGTTAGATTCCTTTCGGCAGCCATTTTACTCCTTTGAGACTCTCCTGTGTTTTTCTTTCTCCGCCTATGTCTCCTTCTGCCAGCATAACACCATGCCCCTGCAAGGGCTCTTCATTATTGAAAAAAAGTATTATTTGGCAAACGCAGCATAATTTAGTAGAGTCGGTGGATATTTCAACTTAATGGCCGTCCACCAGTATCAGACTCTGCTATGTGTTACTGGACCATAATAAATGACATGATGATCAGTCTCCATGCCATAATCTAACAGTGGCAACAATACTGGTGCCAATATGCCATAAGAACTCACAGCAGATGTGGTCACACCCTGTCAGTGTCTCATCACATTTGACTCATCATGTATCTTTCTAAGATAGTGCTATATTGTGAAATACTGTAAACATGACCATATTTAGCTATTTCCTGACCCATTTGTTTAAACATTCTTTACAGTCAAAAATATAAAGCCAACCTGGCAGTAAATTAGATATCCTGTTCTGGAAATTAGTGACTGTTAAGGACCTTGTTTGGGCTGACTTTTTCAAATATAAAAAAAACAATTTATTTTATTTTATTTTGATAGTCGATCTAATGACTATGTGTAATAACAAATATGTCACTCTTTCCCTCATTCCTACAGAGCGTTTAGTGCCTTTTAGCTCAATTGGGTTTAAAACCCGCAACATTTTATTCTTCTTCAGCACTCACATCAGTATTAATTTCAGCAGCAGCACTCAGAATTGTCTATAGTGAGAAAGACTTACATTTTCGTTAATTTCCCACATTAATGACTCTAGTTACTTATAACACACAACATTCCCTCAGATGTAGGTGGAGAACAAAACAGAGCTAAAAGGCGAGTGAATATTAGACTCAATGACTCAAAATGTATGGGATTTTTTCTCTGCTGGGCAACTGTTTGCTAACTGGTTTGTCATTTACCACATTATAAAATGATAATAACTTGTTGTTGATGTTGTGTTTTGCTCCCGGAAGTGGCCAAAAAAAGCTGCTGCTTTCAATGGAAATTGTTTTAAACAGACTGAACACTATTTGGTCTGTGTGCATATACTTTGATATATTATACATACATATATTTACTACACCAAAGTAATATTCAACTTACGTTTTAAAAGATATAAAATCCCTTGATTATTTAACAGAGAACAATTCAGTAACGATTGGATATGTTTCCCAGGCTGAAGCATAAATAAACACATCAAAAGTTCACAAGTTATACTCGGGGGTTTCATCCATCAGATATCTGACAGATACTGTGAGATCAACGTTCATTAGCGCCTCGTGAGGAACATGGGAGTCTTTGGGGAAACATGTCCGTTCATGTACAACATAATTGCAAAAATGATTTAAAACAGGGATGGAGAAGAGCAAGAAAACAGACCTGCACACACTCATGGTACAGGGATAATGAGGCGTAGAAGCCTAAATGGAGAGCACATGGGTAAATGTTTGTGGCTGCAGGAGGAAAGATTATTTTTGAAACAAATTCGGTGAATGCGTTTCCTGTATGACTGAAAACTTCAAAGTGTTGTTTTTCTTAAATCGAGAAGGGATTCCACAACACATAAAAACAATCCAGTTGTCTGTAATGTGATATAGGTCATATCTCAGTGTTGGAAATCTGGCTGTTGGTCCTCTCCTGAGAGGCTCCTCTGAGAGTGAGGGTCTATTTCCAGTGTGACTATTTATACAGCGCCTACCTCAATAGAGAGGCGAAATTAAGCAAGATCTTCCCAGCAATCAGGCCAGGGAACCGAGGGCTTCCATGGATCAAAATCCCATTTTCACTGCAAGATATATGAATGTATTCCACCATTGCAACAGCGTCCAGAATCTATACAACCATTTCAAAATTGCAGGTTTTGTATGGAAGTGTATGGTGGACAAAACATTTATTTTGCATCAGATTGCAGGTGGAATTATATGTAATGACGCATTCAGCAGTCCACATTTTATCTGGTGAAGGTTTACTATGTTTACTATGAAGCCTTTTCATTGTAACCAATGACAGACAAATACTGTGATACATCTGAATTCAAAAAGGTTGCACATATTTTGCTAAAGGCACACACTCTCTTTTGGCCCAAATATTTTGCATGAAATACACTTGGGGGGCAGAAATAAGAAAATGAAAGTGTAAACAAACCTTTTAAAAGTGACATACATGAAGTGGGATACAAAGAAATGTCCTGTTATTTTTGTTTGCATCCTCGGTTTGTTTTTCTTTTGTTAGTATCCATTGATACCAATCTTTGTTACATTTTTGAGAGAAAATATACATTTTTAAAGCAGACAAATAGATTTTCCAACTGTAAAATATTATTTGAGTTCTCTTATTTTTTCTTTTAACACAAAAGATGTTTTTGCCTGAATCATTAATGAAATATAATGAAATATAAAAAATGAGGCCGAGTTAAATAAAGAAAATGTTTAACTGTCTTGCAATTCATGTTTTGACAAATAAAATGAACACCAAGACTAACAGTAGTGTCAAGGTAAAACAATAATGCAGATTTTGTTTGGTTATGTGGGTTATTAGAAATATCATATTGAATCTAATATTAAATAATAATTTCTTTTAAAACACGTTTCTATTTGAGAACAGAGACATGTACACATTTGCTTTTTCTATATTTTCAATGTGCATGCAAATACACACCACAAGCATAATGTATTCTCATGTGAACCTCAGAGTCAAGTGAATATAAATCACCTACAATACATTTGAAAACAGTTGCCTTAAAAATCTCTAATTCAGGAAATGACTCCTGTCACGCAGATTATTACAGTATAACAACCATAACATAACAATGACAAGTGGTTCTCATCCCCTTAATAAGGAAAACATCAGAGAAACAGGTGCTGGCTTAAGGTTGAAACGTGCACATTAGAGGATAGATCCCTCCCTTCACAGAAACTGAATTCATTACCCTAATCTTCTGTTTTTCCCCCTGCTGAAGTCTCTAACAGCTGGATAATAAGTGCGCTCCAGGCTACTGCTGCTAAAACGCCTGCAGACACTGAAACAGTCTGCTTTGTGTTTCTAATCGCCAGATCTGCTCAGGTATAAATGTCCTTTTAAAGCTTTCTGCAAGGACATATTGCATTCTGTATACACTGCTTTTTGACTTTAGAAGAGCCCATCATTTCATTATCAAGCGAAACACGCTCCATAAATCGGCATCCAAACTGGATCCCATGACTCCATGTTGCCTGCAGAGATTAAAATGATGACACAGTTTCCATACAACATGCCAAGTCTGTCCTTGTGTGTGCGCATGTTGTGCGTCAATGATACCGAGGTTATGGTGTCACCCTGCTTCTGTCGCTATTGTCATGGCTCAGCAGAATCGGCTCAGTAAAGTGTTGTGGCTACATCTGCTGCTGCCGGCGGGGGGGCGCGGGCTACTGTGGAGAAGAGTGGGGAAGCAGAGAAGAAGCAAACTGGGATCTTGATTCCCAAATGTTCCTTTTTGGCTGCATTGAGTCTCATTACATTAAACAGAATCAAACCAATAGTAAGGCCTTTGATATTAAAGAGGCCCTATTGTGATATTTAGGGCTTTCCCCTTCCTGTAGTGTGTGATTTAGGTTTTGGTGCATGTAAATGGTCTGCAAAGGCTAAAATCTCTGTGTTCCCCCCACAGGGACTTTCCCTCCCCCCCCTGACTGAAACGCCTCCATTGGACTCCTGTTATTACTTCCATAACAAAGTGACATCACTATATCACTTGCGCTTCTATTGGCAGCGGTCCAACACATTGTACGTGATATACTAAGGGGTGGGACATCTCTAAGCGGTTGACAAATCATAACAGTACCAGCCAGCTAACCAATCAGAGCAGACTGGGCTCTGGTTTCAGACAGAGGGAGAACATGCTTTTTTGAACATTAAAGCATGTAAACATGTCACAGTAGAGGAACAAAATACAAATATTAGCCTGAAAAAGAGCATGTGCTCTTTAAAAATAGAAATACAAAAACACATGATTTCCGTAGTTTACCTTGACTTGTTGAACTATAATCTTCATTGGTAAACTTCATTATCTTCTCACTCACACCATTTGCTGCAGGGCAAACATTCTCCCACCAGCATTTACGCCTCTTCTTGCATCTCCCATCGGCCACGTCCCCTACAGATGGTTTCAAATCATCACCAGAGATGATCTATATATGTGTGAACGCCTCATTTCCCGCCTGTGTTTAAGAAAAAAAGGAAAGCTCACCGCCTACAACAGCTGTGCTCCTCTGCATGCTGCTGTTTATGAGCCTGTTTTGTTGCAAATATTAAGTTGGTGAGTTAATTTCAGAAAAGTTTGATTGAACATATTAAAAAAAACATTAATGCATTTTTTGAGCATTTCCTCTACCCTTGATCCAAATACATAATTAAATAAGAGTTCTTCCATATTACGATTTATAAAACATAAAAATGCGCATTTATTGTAATCGACCATCAGAACAATGGGCAGCATGAAGGCACAATTGTGTTGTTGGTAGGGATGTGTTAGAACTCAATAACTGTCAGAGACCAAGCAGTGAGGAAGGAAACAGAAGTTGTTTAAAGACATTTTTTATTTACCCCAAATAGGGGAAAAAAGAATAAACCAAGAAGCTTACTAACAGCAACTAAACAAGATGTTAACTGAACAAACCAACCTATGATATAAACCACATAGCAAACAAGGGATATCTAAGAGGAACTGACTCTACAAAGGAGACTTGAGAGCCCAAATCCCACCTTGACATCAAAGCAAATGGTTTGGCCAAATTGACTACATCAGTATACTATTTAGGAGTCCTCAGTCCTCAGCCACACCTTTTGTCCAACCAGGAAGGAACCTCCCCAAGGACCACTGTAACTCAAGGACAAAGTAAATACAAACAAAGACCTGTGTTGACCATGCTACAATGTGTGCACCTAAACTACTACACCTAATTACATGACCATTGTTGTTGTGGCCATTACAGGGAGTCCTATGTTGTGGTCGAATTGTCAAAAAAATCTGCACCTATGCAAGTTATGGCATAAACAGTCAAATGCCTAATAAGTACGGTTAACTTAAATGATCTGCGTTTGTCAGTCACAATTGGTTCTTTCCCTGAATGGCTGAATGTTGTGTCATGTTAAATGTTGCATTCGCAAGGTATTGTGGGACAGCATTATCTCCTTTTTCTTTTGTAAAGGAGGGTCAAGTGTCCTTTAGCTAAAGGAGATAATAAAGTAAAACTGAAGCTCCTTTGATATTATCTAGAGAATACAACAGCTCTTATCTTACTATCGCTGACAAT
Organism: Gobionotothen gibberifrons; assembly: GCA_943591055.1. Classification (NCBI taxonomy): domain Eukaryota; kingdom Metazoa; phylum Chordata; class Actinopteri; order Perciformes; family Nototheniidae; genus Gobionotothen; species Gobionotothen gibberifrons. Next base: position 5,015 of record CALSBZ010045344.1, on the reverse strand, counting down.
TAGGTACTTTCCGGGAATTTCACTAAGTTAGGCACCGAGGATAGCTGTTTCTCTCTGTTGCCAGACTTTATGCTAAGCTAAGCTAAGCTAAATGCACATTCATGACAGTGGCATCAATTTTCTTCTCGCTCTCTCAAGAACAGAGTCAATACGTATTTCCCAACATGTTGAACTATTCCCAAGATGTCATCCTGACAATTATAAATGAGTGCATGGACTGTATTTCTATGGCAACAGTAGCAGTTTCACTAAGAAAGGTGAGCATGCTTTCATACTGATAGCTGGTTGAACTTTCATGTGGTGATTTGAATGTTTATCAAGTGTTATATACAAGTGTGATTATAACAAACATTGTGTACATACTTGCTGCCATAGCAGTAGTTAACGACATTAAGAAAAATGTATTCAATCCTGTGCATTGGAGAAGGTGTATTTAACATAGACATATAAAGGTATTTAAAGAATAATTGAGCTGAGACATTTTCACTGTTCAGCATACTGTACCTTCTCACAGAAACTTAAAAAGCCACGCATGAGTTTTATTGCAGATGGAAAAAAAAGAATATTTCCCCAAAAACCAAAGTAATCTTTTTAAATTAGGGCAAATGCCTATACTTAGAAGCCGGGACGTCAGGGAAAAGGGTGCTGTGGGACCGGGCATTAGGGTATACTAGTGGACGTATATTATTATTTGGCTAAAGATAAAGCAGAAATGTAAATGAAAGATAAAGTTCTACTTTTCATGAAGCAGTTTTGAGGTGATGTGCCCACCACTTTGGTTGGTTTCCAGTTGCTCTACGGCCCAGACCTAAACTTCAAGAGTGACAGAATTGTCTAGAAATAGGGAAATGTGTCATCTGTATAGGGCACTCAAGTGTTGTTGAGTACTTGCATGTAATGGGTGGGCAGGCTTACCGAAGTACATGAGAGGCTACTAGGGCATTGTGAAGCATAAATGACTCCCAATGAGATTCATGAGTAGATAATGGTTCAGGATGATGCCTCCTTTGGATAGGACAACTTCATTTTTCATGATTGTGGGTGGCAATTTCACTGAAGAATAGAAGATAGGGTATTAGGCCATTGTTTTCTCAATGGCTCTTTAAAAATATTATTCTCTTGCAGGACTTTTTCAAACTTTTAATCTTTTCGGCAATGGGTTTAGGTTAAGGGTTAGGGTTAGAAGAACCAGGAACAAATTTGACATAGAATAAACTCTGATTGACGGATCAACCAGAGTATGATCTGTCAATCAATGTCAGTTGTAGTAACATCTTGCTATTGTTTCTACAAAGTCATTATAAAAGTTGATGCTGGCCAACAGCGATGTGGGCTATGAGGTGGTAACTACAACCCCGAAGGAAAGGATTCATGTCAATAATTATTTCTTCTAAACATGGATGAGTGGACTTTGATGTTATTTTTGTAGACTTGTACGTCAGTGAAAGTCTTTTTTTTAATGCTGTTTTAACCCGGAGGAGAGATTCTACTTTTGGCGCCACCTCCGCCTCTACAGGGAGGACAGAGGTCATGGTCAGCTACCAAACAACATGCTGTCTTCAAGCTGAGGGAAGATCTTCTTTCTTCGGTTTCAGCACATTTAACAAAGCTGGGTTCTCCGTCAGCTAAGTTAAGCATGTACGTGCGGCTTTGGTGGGTAAATTCCTCACTTGTTCTCCATTGAGCCATAGTTTAACATGGGGAACATGTGTTAACTACCAAATTAGATTGGTCTGGTTTGAGGCATATTTTGCAGTGCTACTTTAAAGGCAGAACAAATCTTACTCAATGAGATTGAGTAAGACTTTTGTTGTTGTTTTTCTAAAAGGACACAATATTCTCCACTGTCGCATTAGTATAAATTCAAACCCAGTCCAAATATGCAGTGTTAGGGAATACTAGCAGAATAATAGAAGCAATGCCCCTGAGAGAAGGACCCTCCCTTATTTGCACATAAAGAGTTGTTTGTAGCTCTACTTCCATAAGTAGCGGACAACTGAATTAATTCCAAGGGCTATAAAAAAGTGTGAATTGTCATTAGTATTTGGTCATAAACTGAATTCTACAGCTAGGAGGTAATTAGCATAGCTGAGCATAACGACTGGAAGTAAAAGGAATGAACTATTGTGGCTGTGTCCAAAGTGAACATAAATCTAAACTTGCCAGAAACTCCTTTCAGTCTCTCTCCTTCTCCCTCTAACGTAAGTAGAGTACGAGTCTACTTTGTACATCTTTAAAGACTCAACATTTTTTTTTAAATAAACATTTACCATGTTTTTTTTTCGGCCGAGCGCTGAACAAGACATTTATATGACTCAAATATTGCAATCAGGGGCGGAAAGGTTCTTAGACCTTATTCACTGAGAGCTTGATGTTAAATCCTATTCTGCTTTCCCCAATGGACAACAATTCTATGAATACAGTTTTAAACTTGGAGCTTCTACCAATTGACCCAGTGGGTAGTTGCCAAAGCCTTGTATTTCAGATGTTGTCAGCAGATTGGATGGACACTATCATTGGTTATCAGCCTCCTACTTATTTACAGCCAAACCATGATTTTTCTGAACCTTACCAAGAAGATTTGTTGCCTAAATCTAAATAAGGATATCAACACAATGCTTGAAACGGCAATTTTTTTTTTACTTCTGCTTGGTGCAGTTAAGTTTTCCCCCTCTGAACCGTTTCCAATCGTTTGGATGACTACTGGTAATGGCCATTCAACGGGTAAATAACATTTAAGTGGTTGACAAAGCTTTGGTATAGTCAGCTTTAACAGTCGGATGTTACAGGTCTATATTAGTTACAAGTTTTGTCGGACTTGTTATCGGGTTCAACAGGGTTTTTTATTGGTACTGAAAGGGAAGTCCATATATGTGGTCCCTGATGTGTTAAAAAGAGTTTGCCAATTGAAGTAGAAAGGCAGATGATTGAAGAGGCCGAGGTTTAGTTCTGCCTTAACTGCTACGCACTTCTTTGTCTGTCTGTAAATGTGCTGACACTCACTTTCAGACTGTCATTGGTGCATGGTTAAGCTGAAATGCATTTTAAAGAAATGAATTACAGCTGAAGTAAAGCAGTGGCATAAGCTCCTCTCTCTGGTGTCTGATTTTTCAGTCTGTGTGTCTCTCCCTCTGCATTTGTTTGGTGTTGAAGATGTCACGTTGGGCTTTTTTTTTGGGCGGTGTGATTTCCCGACAGCTTGACTCGTGGTTCTGACTCATTAGCTTCCTGCACTGCCACAATGAGCCTCATCAATCGTAATCCCCAGCGCAATAGAGATGTGTTTTCCCTACCTGGCCATTACAGCACTCTTTCTTCATAACAGCCTAATAGATTCAGGGAGAACAATTACACTAACATTTTTATGAAGGGTGTCAAAAGTGTGAGTATTTTGACTGTGATTCACTCATTTATGCTATTCAGGCTAAACCAGACGAGATTTTGGCTTCTCGTGTACTGTAGGCACATGTTGCATTCAGGCAAATACAGTGTGGGCAGTAGATTTGAGCAGTGTGGTTTTTATAAAGATCCAACACACTAAGGCAAGAGATGCAGTGACCTGCTGATCAGTTGCCAGAGGCTTTTATTGTGAAATTGAGCAAGCATGAAATGGAACAGCTTTTACCTTATGGTTTGACTTACCTGCTCCAATGAGACTTTGAATGGCTGATGATGAAGTTTTAATAGCATTACGTTAGCTTTTTACTTCTGGCAATTGCATTTATCCTTTAAAAATCATAAAGTGTTGTTAATATGTGGATATTATTCTGCTGAACTAAATGTGTAAGTATCATGAGTGTGTGTTTGCCACAGATCTTATTTCTGAAATATACAGAATTCCAATGGGAAAATGTCATTGCTTTTTGTCGATGCTTACTTTAGGGTCGTCCTAGAAAATGACGTTATCACTGTACCACTCGACTACCCCTTGGTAGACACACAAAGCCAGTAAATGATGGAACATAACTGTTTGGATGACATTGCATGGACTATGTCAGAAAGCAAAATTCATTATAGATGTGCTGGTTTAGGATCATACCTCATATACGTATGTTGCTTGGAGCTAAAAGTGATACTATCATAGAAAATACTGAAATTAGGTATATTAGGACCTCATACTTCTACTTGAGTCAAAGTTCCACTTCTGTTTACCGGTGAGGGAAAGAATAATAACAAGGCGTATTGGACTGCTGTAGTCTCCAAATCTGTATCCCCAAAGTTAATGAGATCTCGCTGTTGCTGCCATACTGTAAAGACAGCAGTCTTTCATGTGGCATGAGCTCCAGCTAACAAGCTCTCCTGGAGTAGCTGTAGGTGTGTGGGTGTGTGTGTGTGTGTGTGTGTGTGTGTGTGTGTGTCAGGTTGGGACTCTCTGAAGGCTGTCATCGGGCCCCGCGCGGATCCTACGGGAGGTAATGTAACGTCCCTCTGCTGCCGTGGCCCTCAACCCCTCACAACAAAACACAGCAGCATCAGGGAGCTGTGCCTCACCTTGTCTTGCTACTCCACACACTCATGCGCTCACACTGATACAAAACTAGGTTATCATAGCAGTTATTTCTGCTGCAGGGCATATAAACAGAAAAACCTGTTTTCAAGGGATCTCAGGACAAACTGTATTGGAGAGAAAACACGATAAAAAAAACAGCGAGTACATTAACAGAAATGAAATTACGAACCTGTAACAAATCTTTAGAGCTCCTGGCACCACAAATGTTACGACAATATTACATCATGTAATTTAAACCCAATGGATTTACAAGGAAAGGTCAATGTGGCATAATAAGACTTTTCAAAAAAGTGTGACATTTCCACATTGGACTGAGCATTGTTCCTTACAATGTGCTGAAAGTGATCCCGTGAAAAGAACATATTGTAATGAAGTGTCTAAGAAAGAAAAGAAACATCACTTGGATGAATTCCTGCCCTCACAAAGAGCATGAATATTACTCATCCCCCACAGAGCTGCCCTGCACTGGAGCATTGTGGGAGGACCGGGGTGGGCGGCAGTGCAG
>CALSBZ010045342.1:0-10556 GCA_943591055.1 Gobionotothen gibberifrons | reverse complement strand
ACACACACACACACACACACACACACACACACACACACACACACACCGCCTGTCCAGACTGCAGTGGCTCCTAGCCTCTAATTACAAATTGATACAGCAAACAACACAAAGCTAGTATCATATATGCAAAACTTAGGGTAGTCAGCCTGACACACACACGCGCACGCACGCACGCACACACACACATACACGCACGCACACATACACACACGCATACACACACACACACACACGCATGCACACATGCACACACACACACACACACACACACACACCAGCAATAACTATTATAATACCCCCAAATGAATGAGCTGTATTGTAACTGTAATATGGATAGGGCTTTGCATCCTGACGAGAATCCATAAAGCAGATCCTTTATTATGGTTTTATGAATAACTGAAGCATTGCAGAAAACTTAATAACACTGTGTGGCTGACTGACTGGCTACGTGCCTGACATCTTAGCTGCACTGCAAGAAAAAATTAAATTCTGATTGAACTACTTGTGTTTAGCCTCCTGAAACAAGTGGAGCAAATTCAGAGTGAGAACACAGCTGTGACTCTATACCGGTGGAGGGAGGCTTAAAACGGGCGAAGCCTTTCATTATTTTCTAGGACATTATAATGCAACTGCTCATCATGGATCACATTTTGGTGAAAAGTCTCGACTGCGCGGTTAGAAGGTAGACGGCAGTTATTGCTGATGCCTCGGCTGGATTTGTTTCATATTATCTTACAGGGAGAGTATTGTTAGGTTCTCCTGTACTTCAACACAGAATGCCTTCCCTTCCATTCATCCAGGTTCAGAGACTTTTAATTAGTTTCATTCTCTCATCCACTTTGTCTCTGCCTCCACGGCTGCTGCTGAATCTGCTTTAAAGGAACAGTCCTACATGTTGGGGGGGGGATTAGGGGTGGTGTTCAAGGCACCCGTGATAGGATTTTAGTTGAGAAATACTGAATCTTATCGGACAACAAAACACCAGTTTGGTTAAATGCTGCTAATTTCACTTTTTTAATGGCAGACACAAGGTAAGAGGTAGAAATACTGCGTTCATGTTAAAGGTCTCCTATTATAGTATTTTTAGGAATATATTATAGGTCTCAGATATATACAAATATATAAAAAACATGTCTATGAAGTGTTTTGCTCAAAATACCAAACAGATCACCCATTCTAGCCATGCTTCATACCCCTTTATTTCAGCCCTACTAAAGTGCTGATTCTGGGTCCGTGGCTTTAAAAAAAATAATATAAAAGAGGGTGGGAGCTCATGCAGGAGAAATCTACCCAGATTCTCAGCTAAATGCTGCCGTGATTAAACGCCATATTATGTTCAAAACCACATCAAGGATTATTTCTGAAACAGTTTGGAGCTCAAATGCTTTTTCTCTCGCGGGTTTACCACAAGGTGAGTTCCTTTTTATTTCCTGTTTTTTTACACATAATCTCTCCAGTACATTTTAGCTCCAGGGTTGGAGTTATAATTTGAGCTTTATGGGGGTCTTTATTAAAACTAACGCACACGTGCACGCCTGAAAGCACACACACACACACACACACACACACACACACACACACCAGCAGCAGCCCTCTACTTGTTACAAACTTAAATATGCAAAGGTTCAACTACGCACACACACATCATCTCGGTTTACGCACAGGCATAGATTGCGCAATAATTTATTGCGCACCTTGGAGGTGAAGTGCAGGCATATTCTCATTCAAGAGAGAATACGATGCGTAGTTCTTTTGGAAAACATGTTTTTCTTTTAGCCTATTTACCTCGTTAATGTAAATAATACTCATTACATTGACACATGCATTATTTGTGATTAAAATAATGGTTGTTGGTAATGTATTAGCGACCCCCACAGATGTATGATTTCACTGCTTTCATGGGAGCTCAGACCCCTCCTTATAACTCGAACCCTGGTTAGCTCTGAGTGTTAGCGATGCTAATGTAAACACAGACGATATTACGTCCAAAACACGTTGGGCATTGTTTCTGATAGCGACGTTTCTGATAGGACCGTGGGTCTAAAGCCATCCCCGATATTTCCGAATCTGGATCAGCTCCGTTGTTCCCCCGTTTTTAGAGATTTGGGTACAGAGGAAAAGAGAGAGGGTTTTGTTTCTGACACTTTGTGAGTCACACCGGGGACACGTGTTTATGTATAAAAGACATGAAAACGTGCATTTTGCATGATAGGAGACCTCAAGGGAGGTGAACTGGCAGCCCTGCAGCTACAAGTCCACACAAATACACTGTATTTGGTCTGTTTGGGACTTGAACTGGCGACCCTTCATTTCCCAAGCCATGTGTTAATAGTGATCAACAGGAATTCATAATACATTTTGTATAATGCATTAGTTAAGCACAATAAAGCATATGATTTGTAGCATTATTATATGCAGTTATAACAGTCTAATCATCTAATTGTTAACACTAAATACAATTTGCTACTTTTATAGATACAAACCATAGAGTTGTGTCAATTGAAATGTGTTATTAAATTAATCCTAGTTTACAGTGCATCCGGAAAGTATTCATACCCCTAAACTTTTTTCACATGTTGTTATGTTACAGCCTTATTTCAAAATGGATTAAATTCATTTTGTTTCTCAATATTCCACACATAATACCCCATAATGACAAAGAGAAAACGTTTTTAAAGAATTTGTTGCAAACGTGTTAAAAATAATTAAATGAAATATCACATGTACATAAGTATTCCCACCCTTTGCTTTGACACTGAAAATTGAGCTCAAGTGCGTCCTGTTTCCACTGATCATCCTTGAGATGTTTCTATAACTTGACTGGAGTCCACCTGTGGTAAATTCAATTGATTGGACATGACTTGGAAAGGAACACACCTGTCTATATGAGGTCCCACAGTTGACAGTGCATATCAGAGCAAAAACCAAGTCATGAGGTCCAGGGAATTGTCTGTAGACCTCAGAGACAGGATTGTATCAAGGCACAGGTCTGGGGAAGGGTACAGACAAATGTCTGCAGCATTGAAGGTCCCAACGAGCACAGTGGTCTCCATCATTTGCAAATGGAAGATGTTTGAAACCACCAGGGCTCTTCCTAGAGCTCGCCGCCCAAACCAAACTGAGCATCGGGGGAGAAGGGCCTTAGTCAGAGAGGTGACCAAGAACCCAATGGTCACTCTGACAGAGCTCCAGTGTTCCTCTGTGGAGATGGGAGAACCTTCTAGAACAGGGGTGGGGAACCTCCGGCCTCCGGGCCGTATACGGACCGCGAGACCATTTGGTAAGGCCCTCGGGGTAATTTATAAACAGATGCAAAAAATAAAAAAATGTAAGAAATCTAGACCGCAAAAGAAGTAAACAAGCGAGTGCTTGTTTTTCCTGGCCAAGGTCAGGGTCCTTGAACACAACACGAGCCTAATGTGTCATCACGGGGTATGTCTCGTCTGACATGGGGTACCCAACGGGTGACCCGCAAAAAAGGTGATTCGCGGGTGGTATTTTTTCAAACGCTTTTTTCCGGGTTCGGTTCTGGGTAAAACAAAGAAGATGCGGGTCGGGTCGCGGGTGTTGCATAATAAATATATTAAAATAATAATAATTTAGTTTAATGTTTAGATCCTCAGACCTCTCCCCCGCACGACCGTGCATAATCATAACCTCTGCAGCGCATCAATCTGCTGTTGAGTGCGCCACATTCAAAATGGCTGAGGTGAAGCTCTCTAGCCGAGAATACAGCATTGTCAATAACACTTCCTCAAGAGCGAAATCCAACGTCTGGGAGGCTTTTGGTGTCATCCTAGATGGAGAAAATAACCAACATCCCACACTTTTTGAGACAAATATGCAACTGCGTGTGTTAATAATTGCACGTTTTCACTGCTCAGATAGGATATGCAGGTTCGGGTCGGTTTGCGGATCTTGTGTCGACGGGTCGGGTCGGTTTGCGGAACTAATTGGCAATATGTGCGTGTGGCGGGGCGGGTTCGGTATTGAAAATCAGACCTGTGCAGGACTCTGGTCTGCGGAGAGCATTTCTCCGCGATCCCAACGTAGTAGCCCGAAAAACTTTATCCATTTAAACAGTCGTGGTAGATACCTTGTTTGTTTTAAACATCAGAAATACACAAACAACAATGAATACTTACAGGTTGTGTACCCGAATCTCCCGCTGGTCCAAACAAAGTAGGAACAGCATCGTTCTTCAGTGCCCTACGCTGTACATATCCGGCATGAATCGCTGAAAGGTTTGGGAAGCTTTGTTTCGTGAGAGGCTTTTACTCTGCAGACCGTTTACATGCATAAAAACCTTCATAACACACAAGGGGACGGGTAATAACCGGAAAAGCATGACATGGGACCTTTAAAAAACAAGAATACATTTTGAAAGGAGAGTGATTTGTAATATATCCATGAAGAAAAATAAAATCTGTTTACAGTTCTGTTTCATATGGGTGTTGAGAGATGTATCCATAGATCTCCTCATGTTGCTCTCAAAGTGCACCAGATTGATGCTTTTAACTTCTAAAAAAAAACTCAGGGGAGCATGCCCCCGGACCCCCCTAGAGGAGGTTAGGTCCCCCCCACTTAAATCATGTTCACATGGATAGGAAACTAAATACATTTGCACACATCTTGTGTCCATATCTTTCTGTTGTGGTGTTCATGCCACACTGTGCATGTGCATGCATGCATGAAAGAAAGGCCAAATGAATGGGCTGTGATTTTAGTATTTTTAAGCAGAGGTCAATAATTTGTACGGCCCTCGGAGGATGTTGAAAAAATTGAAATGGCCCTTGAGAGGAAAAAAGTTCCCCACCCCTGATCTAGAAGGACAACCATCTGTGCAGCACTCCACCAATCAGGCCTTTATGGCCAGAAGGAAGCCACTCCTCAGCAAAAGGCACATGAAAGCCCCCATGGAGCACCTAGAGGACTCTCAGACCATGAGAAACCAAATTGTCTGGTTTGATGAAACCAAAATGGATCTCTTTGGCCTTGTCCTTGAGTGGCCCAGCCAGAGCCCAGACTTGAAGCCGATTGAATATCTCTGGAGAGATCTGAAAATGGCTGTGCACCGACACTCCCCATCCAAGCTGATGGAGCTTGAGACGATCTGCAAAGAAGAATGGAAGAAACTGCCCAAAGATAGGTGTGCCAAGCGTGTAGCATCATACTCAGAAGACTTGAGGCTGTAATAGCTGCCAAAGGTGCTTCAACAACTTATTGAGTAAAGGGTACGCATACTTATGTTTATGTGATAGTATCTAAGGATAGAGGGTGTCGTTTTTCTCATACTGATATTCTGAACAAACTGTGCTGTTGTATTTGCTGTAAAGTGTCTCTATACTGTAGGCTATTTTTATTATATGTACAGCACTTTGGCTCGACCAAAAATCGTTCATAAATGTGCTATATAAATAAAATTTGATTTGATTTGATTTGATATGAGTTTTTTATTTTTTATTCAATTGCAAAAATTATTTTAAAACTGTTTTCACTTGGTCATTATGGGGTATTGCATCTTGAATGTTGAGAAAACAAATACATTTAATCAATTTAATTTAATCATAACTAAATGTGGAAAAAGTGAAGGGGTATGAATACTTTCCATATTTTTTTCATCACATATATGTTAATACTTTGATTTTGAAAAGGAACACTAAACCTGCTGGTTGTTAGGACATCATTTATAATTGCCATTATTATTTGTCCTCTGGTAACTATCAATGTCTGCAATAGTTTATTTAAAAAAGGAATCTGACATTGCAGAACAGAGCAGTTGCCTGTCTATGTGCATTACAATAATGGATGGGCAGTGAAACAGAGAATGCAGCTGAAGAACTACAGCTGTAAGATAAATATAACTACTTAAGATGTGAGATGTAGTGTAATTGAAGAGTTAAAGAACTATAACTATTCTTAAGTAAAGTCTTAGTACCTCTCAGTTGCACTAAAGAACAGGTCAGTAAATGTACTTACATTTCCCCAGTATTGATTACCGACTGATGCTACATTATGTTTTTTTAAGAGCTCTATACATAGGGACTCTAAAACCACACAGACTTACTGACCCAGAGTCAGAGGAGGAGGTCGATATCAGTTTCATCTCATCAGCACAGATACAGGCCAGGTTAGCCTAGCTTAGCACAAAGAGGGAAAGGAGCAGGAAACTGCTTGCCTAAGCGAAGATCAGATGGAGATAATATGCTTTCTAACATCTCCAAAGCTAACTAAACACCTGAAGAACAAGCAGTGTGTTACAAGCTCCATCAGCCTGCAGAAACACAAAGAAAGGCTCCTGTAATCCTATGCTGGGCTGTCTTTCATCTCAGATATATATGGAGAACCTTCTTCTCTTGCTGGCCCTCTTGGATTAGATTATAAGTGAACTGTGACGCTATAACAGCATAGACATTAGAAACAGGCTCAGTGTTACAGTATAAATAGGCTGATCATTATCAAGCAAAGATCACTTTGGTTTCACACTATTAACTGGTCTGATGTCCCATTATGTAATGTGATAATAATTCTAGTAAGGAACTCACAATTTACTTAATCTGTATTTGAATGCTGTATTTGTGCTCCTTCAAAGAATGTTCCTATAAAACAGGGTGAACAAAGACAAAAGGAAACAAAAGCAAAGGACAATTAGCAACATGGTGTGTTACATCAAGGCAGGGGCGGACTGGGGGGAAAAAGTGGCCCGGGGATTCATTGACAGACAGGCCCACTTAATGCGCGGCATGTATCGGCCGGCCGGTGACGAAAGTATGTTACTTAACAAAAAACCCTAAGCATTTAATGTTATTTTGGACCATTATTCATATAGTAATCACATTACCTGAGCCCTTGAGTGGCATAGAGCAAAATAGTTACAGCATATATTTAGTGATTTTAATGTTAACAGATCATTGATGCAATAACATTTGGACCCAATTTGCCTGACTTGACGCATGGAATAAAACATGGGCGTAGGAAGCATCCTCAATGTGGGTGAGACAATTTAACGGGGTGTGGGCAGGTGGTGGACCTCACCTCCTCTAGGGGGGTCCGGGGGCATGCTCCCCTGGGAAGATTTTTAATGCATCAACCTGGTGCACTTTGAGAGCAAAATTAGGGACTAAATCTATGGATAATTCTCTCAACACCCATATGAAACAGATCTGTAAACAGAGCGAAGGAGTTTTTTCAACAACAAAGTGGAGGAGAGTCCTCTCCTGTCAGACTGAGAGACTCAGTGAACTAAAGGACTCTCTCAGTTTTATCTCAGTGGGTCTCAAAGGTTTTGGTCACCATTAATGTAAACAATTATTTCCGAGGCACACATTTATATGATCATTATAGTTATAAAAAAATAAGAGAATAAATGAAAAACAGGTATGAAATACTATATGACAGTAAAACAAGAATAAAGTTTAAAAGGGTGATTTGTAAAATATCCATAAAGAAAAAGTAAATCTGTTTACAGTTCTGTTTCATATGGGTGTTGAGAGATGTATCCATAGATCTCTTCATTTTGCTCTCGAAGTGCACCAGATTGATGCATTTAACTTCAATATTTAAAAATAAATCTTCCCGGGGGAGCTTGCCCCTGGACCCCCCTATGTAAGGTCCACACACCATCTATAAAAATAGCACTTTACCCCTGCTTACACCTATATGCCGTGAGCTGATTATCGAGCCTTCATTGTAACAGTTGCGGGTACACTGTGTATATGCGGGAGGATTGTTGCAGTAGAAATTTCCACTGTAGCGCCCGGGACATTAATGGGAAACCCTAAATGTTTAAGCACCCTCTATGAAACGTCAAGCTACCCCACAGCACCCCCAAAATAAATCTCTGGCGCCGCCACTGAGCCTGACTATTTGTGTTGGGGGGGCCCGACTTTTTTTTTTCTCCAAAGGGGGGGCCTGACAGAAAAAGTTTGAGAACCACTGCTGTAGCTCAACGCTACAACCAAAGCTACATCTTTACTGTATGTATTAACCATGACTTTGTCCCTAGCCAGTAGAGCACGACATTGGAACCCCTCAAATGATACCTATGATGACTAACTTGTGAAGTAAGAAAATAATGAAGAGATTATTATTGATTCATATTATTCAACATAAGCAACCAAATTAGACTTTAGGGACATTATGTATAGGTTTCATAAACCGCATGAGGCCAATTTGTGTAAAATGTTATAATCATTTATGTATTTATAAGATAAGCATGTGACTTGTTTGACCTCTTCAAAGAGTCAAAAGCAAGAACCCTAACAACCGGAATCGATACGAAGAACCACAATCTGGATTTTTTTTTTATAAAACGATCCCAACCCCCCTTATATCAATTCCACATTTGGAATATGAGCTACGTTTATTGCAGATGAACAAATAATGTTATATCATCACCTAGCATACACTGCCACAGGCTCTTCATACAATATGTGTCCTTTCTTCATTTATTAAACGATTATAACTCCTTAAAACATGTTGCTTAGAGAAGAGGTATTCAAGCCAGTTAAAGGCACGGTACACATACAGGTGTACATGATCATTCACCACATCCAAAAATCATTTCAGGAGTAATTAGGCATAGCATAAACCAAGGCCAACACGGTCAGTGTAAATAAAAGAGCATTATTCCAAATTCCATTAACATTATAAACAGTGCTACAATGCACATAAACACAACATTAGCTTTATTATATAACTGTTTGTTCTATTGTTTCATCAAATACTACATTTCCCCCACATTGATGGACAGTAAACGTACTTTGAATCCAAATAGTGAATCTGAATAACCGCCATACTGCGGCTATTCAAAGTTACATGTAGGATGCATTATTTAATCCCAACTCCACTGATTCCTTTGATGCCATTCCTTTTGGCGTGGCAGAGTTGTTCCCACAGGAGAGCATCTGGTGTGTTATCTCCCCGTCTTAAATCATGAGGCAGTGTGAAGGGATCAGTGTGGGGGGGGCTTAGCGCACTCGACACACTCCGGCACTTATACCTTTGTTTGCTTGCTGGGATGAGATTGTGCTCCTATATTGCACATTTCAAAACATTACTCAAAATTGGCTTTTGTGTTATGTTGCAAGGTAACAACAGTGAGCTTTGGATGTTCAGTGCATGCAAAAAATTACTATTATTGATCTTCAAATCCACTCATTGACCTGACTGTATGACATCACCGTTGTCACTGACCAATCTGAAGCTCTTAAGGCCCTGACACACCAAGCAGACACCAGAGAACTCGCCGAAGCCGACGCCGACTGTTGCGTCGCCGTGTTCTCCTACGTCTTGGCCATGTGTCGCACTGGAACACACCGCAAAGACTTCAGCTGAGCACGTAGGAACTGCGCATGCGTGAGGGGCAATAACTCTCCTTACCAGCAGGCGGCGGTAGTGTGTATTCGTCATTCAAAAGAGGCAACAATCGGAAGACAGAGAAGAAGAACAGACTACGTGATGTAAACAAACAACAAATAGCGTGTGCGTTCCATTTTCACTCTCGTCCAACGAAAACATGTTTCGTGCGGTACTGGAGCATTCAGCCATTGGAGTGCTGCTTGTGGAAAACATTCTCAAGCAACCGTTTCGCTTCTCATGCACTGATTTGCTAGCTGAACAGCCAATCAGAGTGATTGCTTGGTCCGACTGCCTGACCCGATGCATCGGGTCAGGCAGTCCAAATAAGGCGTGTCACGGCAGACGGTGCGGGACACACCAACCTGACTAGGCCGCCGCGAATGCCCGACAGCCTCTGACGGCCTCTGACTCCCAAAATCGGGTTGGTGTGTCAGGGCCTTTAGCCGTGGTGCTCCGCTCACTGATGGCTGAGAGCACCGTCACACACCTGAGCACTGGAACAGGTGAAGCAAAGCCTTGCCATTATTCATTAAGAGGGCAAATGCTTTTTAAACAGAATGAATGTATCAGAATACAGTCCCCACAATCAGGTGACTATAATTAAGCAGCCTACTTCAAGGACTGCCAACAAGTAATACAAATACCACACATTTTTGGACCACCCTTTGTTTAGTTGAGCCTTGATGTTTGCCACAGCCTGCTTCGGCTGTTAATCACAGTCTGCACTGAGTCAGGGTGCTAACGTGCTAACAATGTCATTGCGCTAATGTTAAGGAGGTTTCCCATGCTCGCCAAAGCATTGGCCACATGATGATACCATGATGAGTCAGGATTACTAAAGTTATTATGACTCATCCTGTGGGGAACACATTTTGTATGAATATGTATAGCATTCTTTTTTCTGTAGTTGTTCAATATTGTTTAAACACCCGTATTAACACTGGTTGGGGTTTGTAATCACTAGACCACCAGAACGTTGACTGCTGCCATGGTTTTAGACTTCCATATCAGTTTTCAAATGCTTGTGTGTGTGTGGCCTGTATGTTGGACGCAGGGTGATCATCTTTGACTTGATAAACATTTAATTTTCTAATGAAATGTTTAGGATAAAAGCAAGAGATGCGACCAAGGTGGGATGATGATGATGATGAAGAAGAAGAAGAAGAAGAAGAAGAAGAAGAAGAAGAAGAAGAAGA
>CALSBZ010045340.1:0-15164 GCA_943591055.1 Gobionotothen gibberifrons | reverse complement strand
GGGGGGGGGGGACCTTACTTTGTCTTTCTGTCTGTTTGTACCTGTGTACTCTCATGTTCCGATTAACCCAGCTTCCCCCAAATCTCTTTTTTTGTGTCTATATATACGCCGGGATCCTGAGTCGAGGCTAATCCTGTTGCTGTGGTCGTGTGTCCTGGATCCTACTTATTTACTTCATGTAAATAACCTGCTTAAAAAGCTGAGGGTTAGGCTAGGTTTCTTCTACAGGAACAAGTCCTGTTTCTCGCTTGAGGCCAGGAAAAGGCTAGTCACTGTGACCTTTTTACCTGTGCTGGACTATGGTGATCTGATGTATATGAATGCACCTGCCAATTGCCTGGTCAAGTTAGATGCTGCGTATCACTGTGCTCTAAGATTTGTGACAAATTGTAAAGCATTAACACATCACTGTACCCTGTATGCAAGGGCTGGTTTGCTTTCATTAACTGTACGGAGGCTCAGTCACTGGTACATTTTTATATACAAAGCCATGTAAGGGATAAGTCTTCATTATGCCCGGGCTAACATGGGATGTTCCCGGCATATGTACAGCAAGTCTACACCATTGACATGTTTACTCACCATTTACTCACTCGGGACTGCTATAAAAGGCAGGTGCACGGGTGACCCACTGCCACTGACTCTGAGCCTGGCTCCCGAGCAGCACGTTCTCCCCGGCAGTCCACCAGCAGATGAAAAACACCCACCTCTCCGCCTCTTCCGAGGGACGAGGGAACCGCGCGGGGGGGTCTGCTGGAGGCTCCTGCCGGGTGCTCCGTGCTGCGTTTAACCGGGACTTGGCTCGAAAAACTCGGAACTCGACACCAGTGCGGTGCGGCGGCCTCGCCCTGGCCGTCCACCGTGCGCCTCCGGGTACCTGACTCCCCTGCCTCCTCCGGGGGCCGGAGCGGGATGGAGCGCCCGGAGGTTTTGTTATCCCCTTTGTCAAACCCAAAACGGCTCCTGCGTCAATGAAGAACGCAGCTAGAACTAATGTGAATTGCAGGACACATTGATCATCGACACTTCGAACGCACCTTGCGGCCCAAGGTTCCTCCCGGGGCTACGCCTGTCTGAGGGTCGCTTTGCCATCAATCGGAAAATGTTCGCGTTTCTCCGCGGCTGGGGTGTCGCAGGCGGTCTCGGCCGCCTTCGTCCCCCTAAGTGTAGACGTTTCGGGATGTCTGGTGCGGTTGCGTGGGCCCCTGGTCCTCCCTTCCTCTCCGTTGGCGCAAACTCCCTCTTTCCTCCTCTCACGTCCGGGCCTTCGGGTCCGGACGTGGGGCGCCCCGTGGGGCGCCCCGTCGGGCTCGCCTCTGTGCGTGCGTGGCTGCCGGTGGACTTTCAGTCTCCACGCTGCCCGCGTTCCGCCTGGCTTGCCTCGTGCGGGTGTCGTATGGGGAAAGAGGGGGTGCCAGCGGAGGTTAGGTGTGGTCCGAGGCTCACCTCCAATGCCACAGCGGAGCACCAGACTCAGGGGAAGCTGAGAGCCTCTCTCCGCAAGCACCTCGGTGCTCGTTGGAGAGCCCGTAATTTTGGCTCGGATTCAATGGTTAATTGCTCGATCCTGTCAGCAATAACAGCACCGTTGAGGTGGGACCGTTTCAGGTAAGACCTCCCCTGGTCCGTGTACCGTGAATATACATGTGATATACATCAAATATGTATAAATGTTCAATGGATTAAACGAAGCCAATGTTTCATCCATACAGGTATGATGGCGTACGACTGCCCCTTCTGCTTCAAGTCCTACCTCGCCCTCAGCAAACACCTGCGAAGAAATCACGCGGTTCGCAATGTAGTTGAAAGGAAAATTCTACTGTTGATGGCCAGTGGAAGAACAAACATCAGGCGCCATCCCTGCATCATTTCGGGATGCGAATTCATCGGGACAAGGCTGGACCGGCACATGGAGAGAGACCATGTTGAGCTGTCCCAGGAGGAGATACATCTGGCTGCAAAACAGGTCAAGAGGAAAGTGGCTATGAAGGAACTTAATGAACTCAGATTGACAAACCCAACGATAGGAATGATTTCCTCTTGGGATGTTGATTATCAAGATGAGGGGGGGGTCCTGGAGCAACCTCCCCCCTTGTCCCCGGAAGAAGCGTGCGACAACCGTGATTTTATTGAATGGAGGATGGAGGCAAATAAAATGAGGGCTCAGAGGGACAAATATGCGGCTGAGGTGAAATCTGCAGAAGTTGAGCAGAAGTTGCTCAAACCAAAGCGGCGGAGGGGCCATTATGGGTTCGATGTAGGGGACGGGGAGGAACAAGAAGCACACGCCCAAGAACGTGTGTTTCTAAATAAGCGACCCCGAACAGAGTCCAATAAACGGGCAACCATAAGTCCCTCCTGCAGCGGGTCCCCCATTCCCTCGTGCAGCAACATTGCCTCCTCCAGAAGATCCTCTCAGTCTTCCCCTCCCATAAATTCCCCCTGGTTCACCGGTAGGGGCCGGGGGAATATAATGCGGGACATCAGGTTCCCTGGCATCATAGAGGATTATCTGGAAGTCTACAGGGAGCATTATGAGGGCATCGTCCCAACAGTAAGGCTCCATGAGAATTCAGTCTCGAAGGTCAGCAGAATCAAGGCATTCTTCAGTTTCATGGCACACGGGAGCAAGCATCTCTCTGATTGGCTATTCCTAAAGGACGTGAAGAGGATACGTGCCTGGTCCCGGAGCCTGGTAAAGTCACGTTTAGGTTAAGGTTACAACCGCTGACTTCTATATAAAGAATATCTCTCACTTTGTTAAATACATGGTGGCGACACCATGTAATGGGAGCAGGCTGAACCTGAGGGATAACCAGGGCCATGAGAAAATCCTCCACATGAGGGGGGTGTGGTGGTCCTGTGAAGGACGAATATGGATGCTGATGGGCGGACTAGAAAGCACCGCAAAATTCACCCCCTGAGGGGTAACCAGGGCCATGAGAAAATCCTCCACATGAGGGGGGTGTGGTAGTCCTGTGAAGGGCGAATATGGATGCTGATGGGCGGACTAGACAGCACCACAAAATTCACCCCCTTAGGGGTTACCAGGGGCACGAGGTTCTTGAGGGTGTAATCCTCTGGGTTTAGTCCGTGGGGGAGTGCTTAAGTCCGGGGGCCCGGGGACTCACGGTGTGCAAGGTTATGGAAGTCCCACTGTTGCAGGAGGTCATTAGTCCGTCCTTTGGGGCTCTGAAAACGGCCATATAAAGGTGGTTTTCGTGGTCTCTCTCCTGGAGGTGTGAGTTAACATGTTTGCCCATGTGATGGGAACATCCTGGAGGTCTGTAGTCCGGGTTTTGGTGCTCTTTGAGGGGCCAGAAAGAGTGGCGGGTGGTCCTGGGCACTCTGAAATAATCAGTGACCATGTTGCTGGAGCAACTTCTGCGGTACTTTGAGGCTCCATAACCGGCCACATGGAGGTGGTTTTCGTGGTCTCTCTCCTGGAGGTGTGAGTTAAGATGTTGCCCCATGTGATGGGAACATCTTGGAGGTCTGTAGTACGGGTTTTGGTGCTCTTTGAGGGGCCAGAAAGAGTGGTGGGTGGTCCTGGGCACTTATTATAAAATATTGTCCTAGTCTCCCTTTGTCTTTGCCAGTTGGTCTTGTTGTGTCGCGCAGACTACCAGCATCTTTAGCCAAACCAGGATTATTGATTTGCCTTGTGCCTTTTCCTCTAATGAGTGATATTTTGTTTGAAACTTTGTTTACTGTGTCAAACCCAGTAAAGACCTTGGTTGCGGTCAAATTGTCAGTTTAGCTTAGGAACCTTCGTAACGGAGTTCCAACCTTGTTCATGAAGAATATATGTTATACTGTTGTGCCCATTCATAAAGCATAAAACAACACCATAAGAGCATGGTGCAAAGTATATAGATGGGCTTACAGTAGCCCACCGTTCTTATTATACACCCATGTAGTCCACTGTATAGAATACTGTAGTTTCCCCACAGCAGACGCACATTCATGACGTCTGCTGGCGCATCATAAATACGTTGGATAGTGTAAGTGCAGTTGGATTCTCAAAGCACCGCAGTCTCTTTTCCTAAGTCCTTTTGAATTCTCCTATCCACTATTCCTTAACCCTGTGACGTTTCACACAGAGGCCAAGGAATAGTGGATCGGAAAAGACGATTCGACTGCAACCCTTATTTTGAAAAGACCTTCTGTGTTGAGTTGTGCATTTGGGTTCATGCCTCAGAGTTCGGTATTGACAAAAATCCTCCAATTCAACTGCAAGAGATCATAAATAGTCAGTTCAAATTCCCTCACTTGCTCTACCCAGTCATTCCTGAAAAAGTATCGACAGCATCCCCCACTCCACCCAACGTTGGTATTATCCTCGACCCTACTTTCTCCTTCCCATGCCAACCACGTCATCAAAACGATTGTTTCCCACCTCTGGAATTATGCCCGCCTCCAACCCTCCTTATCTATTGCTGCTGCCAGATATCACATCCATGCCCAAATCTCTTCCAGACAATAGCAATAGCATCCCCATGGCTCACCAAACAATATCACATGTAAACTTCTGCTCACCTCCACCCATCGGCCATACCACATCACTCACTCGTTCACAACCTGTACTGGCTCCCAGGTAAAAACAGGATTGACTTCAAAATATCACTCACCACCTATAAATCCCTCAACAACCCGGCCTCTTTGTATCTTTCAAACCACCTGCACCGTCACATCCACCCACTGCCTCAGGCCTGGAGATGCAAACACCACAAAAACCACCAGGACTTAGCTCTGTATCGGGGGTGACATTGCTTTTCTGTTGCAGCACCCTCACTCTATACCCCCCCCCCCCCCCCACGACTATATAAGACAGTAAATCAGAATCAGAATATCTTTAACCATCCCACAGAGGGGAAATGTACCAACCACACTACCATCCTTCAAACAGCCCTTAAAAACTACCTCTTCAAACTTGCTTTTTCCAGTTAAACTCCCCCCTCCCAACATCAGAACTCCACCAGTTCTTACTGCTTCCTGTTCCATCGTTTATTTTTGTCTTATTTATTTAATTTCATATTGTGTTTTTGGAAAAGCTTTAAAAATTAAATGTATTATTATTATTAATATTACTTGTACTGCATGGAAGGTTGGTTTTTTGTCTGCACTTAGCCCAAATGTGTCTTAGTTTGATGGCTTTAACAGTCTTGGTGTTGAGTTTATACCAAGATTCAGTAGAAACACAATGAGAATGTATACACTGGGTTGAGTGCATTTTTATAGTATCCAAGGTGCATTGCAACCTGCTTCTCATGTACACACATACTCACACAGCCATGGCAATGGCCCAACCATTGGGAGCAATTGGGGTTGCTGAAGGAAATTTGAACATGTGTAAAGAAGAAACTGCTCTACTTGTGCTGAGCCACAGCTGCTCCAGGAGGAAAAAAGATAGTGAGACAGCATACTAACCTATTCTACACCTCAGGGGATCCGTAGACACTATTTAAAATTCGAACAGAGGTTGGTAAATATGCTGTTGTGAGAGCCTAAGCAGTACTGACTGATTCAGCAAAAGGAAATCGTATTGAGAGTAATGCCAGTGGATAGGTACTTTTGTTATTAATATTAAGGTGGGATTATCCATTGAGCATGACTGTTCTCAGTACATTCAGATCCATATTCTTTGTTCATGTTTACAATCAATCTATAATTTATCCATACTGACTGTAAAAAACAATACTTTTATTATGTTGGTGTTTCTGTTTAAATAAACTGTATTATTGTATTACTACGTATTTTACTTTGTATTTCCATCCTGGAGTACTGACATCGCCTCAGTGGATATTTTCCTCAATTTCTTCCCATTCAAAGGTTTTTGGCTGTGACAAATGGGCAGTAAACACAGGAACAGGAAGTGGGCTATATCTCAAAATTGCTCAGTGGGTAGACAAGTCCTAATTGTATCTGTGTGAAGTGTTCACGGGTTGACGCACTTTTTCTCGGCACCGTGCAGCTATATTTGGCAGCTACAGTTAGACAGGTGCAGGTGCACTGCTGTGGTATACATTGCAATCACCAACCAGCACAAACACATCCCAGCTACTGTCCATTACAGCACTTTAGTCCTAACATGTAGCTGATATAAAACTGACATGAGGGTAACATGTGTACAGATCAGTGCATTCAGTGTATCTTGGTCCCTTCAGAGAGCATTTTCTGTTTTGTCTGGAGAAAAAAGAGTGTACTGCTGTGAGCATAAAAGCCCAAACAAGACATCTGTCACTCACCTCACAGAAATAACACACTTGGTCTTCTGGCTTGATATGTTTTATATGAGCAATTCTTTATATATTAAAATAACAGTGTGATGACTAAGTGCATAGTTCTTTGCATTTGTTTTCCTTCATTCATAACAAAACATAGAAAACCAATCATGAACAGTGTTTTATTTTGGTCGACACATCACAAGATTTAATTTGAAATGTACTTCAAGCTGTACATGTGGAGAACACATCCATTATTTTCAAAACACTTATGACAGTTTTATCCAATATTCATTGTAAATATAGACACTGTATTGATGGTTGTTGGCGGCTGGTCCACTAACGATGAAGACAAACTTCTGGATGGCCATGGAGTGTGGAGACATTCATGATCCTCAGAGGTTGAATCCTACTGACTTTTTTGTTCTCCTGACTTTTCAGGAGTTTACTTATCTAGTGGAATATTTTAACATAAAATAAATAATTGCACATCAGATTGTCATGGTTCCTCTACATCAGGGGCGGGGAACCTCCAGCCCCCGGGCCGTATACGGCCCGCCAGACAATTTGATACGGCCCTCGAGGTAACACACGCAAAACAAATTAAGAAATCTAGACCGCAAAATAATTAAACAAGCGAGTGCCTGTTTTTCCTGGCCAAGGTCAGCGTCCTTGAACACAAGACAAGCCTAACGTGTCATCACGTGGTATATGTCTTGTCCGACAGGGGTTTAGAGCTGCCGGAGAGTACCAGAACGTCGCTCCGGCTTCACAAATTGCAGTACCCATAAGGAGCCGTACACATGCCGCAGTTTTTTGCGTGGCTGTGTCTTTAGTTGAAAGCCCAGTGGCGATCTGTTCATCTGTCATACTGATCATACAGTCAATAACTTTGTTATTAGCATCTGGTTAGCTAGCTATGCTAACGAATATAAGAAGCTTTTTCTCCAACCAGTGAGGTAAAGGCACATCTTTATATGATCATTATAGTTATAAAAAAATAAGAGAATAAAGTAAACAGGTATAAAATACTATATGACAGTAAAAAAAAGTTGTTATTAATAAACAAGAATACAGTTTGAAAGGGGAGTGATTTGTAAAATATCCATAAAGAAAAAGAAATCTGCTTACAGTTCTGTTTCATATGGGTGTTGAGAGATGTATAGATCTCCTAATGTTGCTCTCAAAGTGCACCAGATTGATGCTTTTAACTTCAACATTTAAAAAAACAAATCTTCCCGGGGGAGCATGCCCCCGGACCCCCCTAGAGGAGGTTAGGTCCCCCCCCACTTAAATCATGTCCACATGGATAGGAAACTAAATACATTTGCACACATCTTGTGTCCATATCTTTCTGTTTTGGTGGTCATGCCACAACCGTGCACGTGCATGCATGCGTGAGTCATGGCAAGATATCTGGATTAAGAGGTTGCTTTTTCTTTGCACAGCATGAAAGAAAGGCGAAATGAATGGGCTGTGATTTTAGTATTTTTAAGCAGAGGTCAATAATTTGTACGGCCCTCGGAGGATGTTGAAAAAATTGAAATGGCCCTTGAGAGGAAAAAGGTTCCCCACCCCTGCTCTACATCATATTCAAATGATTTTGCCAAACCTTTGCAGTGAGGCAATATTGGTGACATTTTAAGCAGTGACGGCTGGCCACTGCTTAGGGCACCGCCTTCCATAAACCATGCACAAAAACAATAATTAATAATTAACAATTAATTAATAATAATAATAATACTAATTCATTATATCAATTGTCAATATGTGACCTGCTCCATCGAAATTAGTCGTATTGACCCGAAGACACATTTTGAGTTGTATAATAACACTGTTGGAAAGAGGAGATTCCTAGCTTTCTAATGATATCAGGATTGTTGTTGTACTCCAAATATTAATCAAAATATGTCACATTATATAATGACTGTCACTGAGTCATCATTTTGAGAAAAAGGCCTTTAAAGTTTCCTCTTCTCTGGAATCCATCGATGTGATTGATTATTAGCGGAGCAAATGATCAAAATACTACGGAGGGAAGATATTTTCGTTTGGATTGCTGGTCTGACTGAACTGCTTTTCCTTCCGGGAAAAGATGGTCCCACTCTTGACCTAACAATCAACATCGGCACCTCTGTTGTTTCCCCGACTCAGACTGCAAGGAATCTGGGTGTGACCCATAACAAACTGTACTTCACTGCAAACATCGCCGCTAAAACCCGCTGCTGCAGATACACTCTTTACAACATCAGGAGGATACGTCCCCTCCTGACCCAGAAAACGATGCAGGTTCTGGTCCAGGCTCTCGTCATCTCACGCCTAGACTACTGCAACTCCCTCCTGTCTGGTCTACCTGCATGTGCCATCCGACCTCTGTAGCTCATCCAGAATGCAGCGGCTCGGCTGGTCTTCAACCTTCCTAAATTCTCCCACACCACGCCGCTCCTCCGCTCCCTTCACTGGCTTCCAGTAACTGCTAGAATCCACTTCAAGACACTGGTACTTGCGTACCATGCTGTGAATGGATCTGGCCCTTCCTACATCCAGGACATGGTTAAACTGTACACCCCAGCGCGTGCACTTCGCTCATTATCAGCCAAACGGCTCGTTGCACCCTCGCTACGAGGGGGACCCAAGTTCCCATCAGCAAAAACACGTGGGTTTGCTATCCTGGCTCCAAAATGGTGGAATGAGCTCCCCATTGAAATCAGGACAGCAGAAAGCATACACATCTTCCGGCGCAGACTGAAAACTCATCTCTTTCGACTCCACTTCGAGCGATAGAATTACTAACAGAGCACTTATATACTAATAAAGGACTGGCTTATCTAAAGCCAGTTGAGTAGCACTTGAAATGTTTGGCTCTATGAAACCTGATGTACTTATATGATTCTGTTTTCTTCAAGGTTGTATCTTCCTGGTCGAATGTACTTACTGTAAGTCGCTTTGGATAAAAGCGTCAGCTAAATGCAATGTAATGTAATGTCTGGGGGAAGCTTGCGAGTGTTTGTGTGTGTTAAGTTACTCTGTTCTCCGCTTGTAATTATGCCGAAACAAGTTTAATGGTCAAAACTGGTCTTCAATGGCATTAAAACGATAAAAACGCTGCTGAAGTTAATCCATAGGTTAATCCAATGTGTCTGTGTCCCTTTGAAATGATTTCTGATAATCCATAAGCAATAAACCTGATTTTCCGTTTCCAGATGTCAGAGCGAGAGATAGCTTCACTCTCATGCAAAACTACCTGCGCAAAGACCCCACCTTTTTGTGTTAATGTTGGTGTCTATGTGAAAACTCCCCTTCGATTCTATTGGCTCTAATGGTCAGAAAGAGATGTCAATCACCAAAATCGACAAATGGGTTCCAGAGAAACGGAAAAAACGCCCATTTCCACCCAAATCACCCCAGAGGTGGAGTTATTTTTGCTAAACCTATCTAAAAAGGTAAAATGTCACTTGTTTTGCATCAATATCGATACAGGGTACTTGTTGTACTTGGGATACCATCATCCAAGGGTAGTTTTTGTTCAATCTGAATTTTCTCTAAAATAAAAAACATCTATATTGATTCTGACTCTTCTACGTCCAACTCACAGGTTTATCATTACTTTGAGAAAAAAGATTATAAATGTTCCCCTTTTAGAAGTGTAGTTATGGTCATTTGTTCTGGAAATGTCTTTTTCGAGCCTGAGACCTGAAAAATAGGCTCAGGGCTTAACAGGTTAATTGAAATCAGACGAAAACAAACTGTAACGGACCCTGCCGTGATATCTATGATTACTATACGCCTTACATTCATAATTTCAGCCGGAGGGAGGGGGGGGGGGCTGCGCTGCGGAACAGAAGAGTGGCTAGTGAGAGCTGTCATCTTCCCTTTACAAGCTTCAAACATGTATTTATCGTGTGATTTTGGAAATAAAGGTTTCATATTCTGAAAGCCAAGACTTTGTTTATTTAAAATCAAACAAAACACCCGAACCCCGAAAAACTATTTTTGTATGCAAATCCACGTTTATTTTGAAATGAGTCGTTGCAAATTCCGACTGATTTCGATAGAGCGGGTCACATATTTGTGTGTTTAAAATATGGAATGCACCGAGAAATATGTGTAAAACATGATTTTAAAGTATTTAGCGCAATATATATGCTTTTCCTAGTACACTGTATGACTGAAGTACTGTGCTGGGGCGATGGAGAAATAGCCCCATGGAGGCGGGTCTCTGTAGCAGGTTCGCTGATTCAAGATATGAACCTGTGTCATAAACTGTAGCCAATCAGCGTCCTCAAAACGAATACGAGAGGGGCGATTATTTTATCGCCCCAAGTAAGCAAATGCTACGCAGCTGGGCGACGACCCCCGGGATTGCGGTGAGGAAACACAATGAGGAGGTGGATAAAAACAGGCATATTTTATCCAAAATAATGAAGTTTTGTGGGGCTTTTGAGTTGGCTTTCTGTGGGCATGACGAGACTGACTCTTCAGTCAACCCTGGC
Source organism: Gobionotothen gibberifrons (assembly GCA_943591055.1). NCBI lineage: Eukaryota > Metazoa > Chordata > Actinopteri > Perciformes > Nototheniidae > Gobionotothen > Gobionotothen gibberifrons. The sequence continues at coordinate 4,447 of CALSBZ010045340.1, read as the reverse complement.
ATTTTCAGGATTGGTGGATTTTGTTTCCTCCCTGCACACTGTGCTGGAGGAGCACCTGAAGGCCGCCACCGTTTTTAAAGGCACACACCACATTGATTTTAAGAATAAGAATAATTATTATTAGTTTGTTACATTTTCAGCTTTTTGTATTACTGTTGATTATACCGTTGTTCTGTAATATATATATATATATATATATATACATATTTCCATACATATATATTATATACATCATATATATATACATACATATGTATGCAAGTATTGCTAATGCCATTGTTTTTAAGTTTTTGTACATAGTCCTCAGTCTCAAATGCTTAAATTGTTTATGTAGGCATTACAATGTAAGACTGGTAAATTAACACTGAAAACGTTAGTGACGCTACAGTAACTAGCTAGCTGGACGTACTGCACTGTTGGTTTACACTTATTTTTAATTAAATTCAGGAGTTTACTAAAGTCATACAGAGATCTTGGCTCTGTTATACATAAGTTATACTTTATGTTACATAAATAGACCAAAGTGAAAACATTTAGACCGGTATAGCCTACAGTACGTGGGATTTATAAAATGCTACCCTGACGTGTAGTGGCTGTTTGCTTTATTTATTTCTCTGACATGTTGCAATGTTTTACTGTTTATTTAACTTTGGGACAACATTACAACCTTTTTTATTCAGCTCATGCTGCTTTGAGGTAGGGCTAAAAAAAAGCATATTTTAATTATTTCCACCAGATTTGATCATCTTTTATTTAGGTTAAAGTGTATTTAATTGATCCTAATCCCATAATAATAAGACAATCACAAATAGACAGCAGCCTTTAGCTTGATGTTAGTTTGTGCAGTGCTGTCAAAGGGATGCAAGTTTGACTCATTTCATCTCTTTAGTTTTTTAAAAACCAAAACAGTACATCATTTTAAATGATCCTTTAAGGGATTGTTTTTCTGAAATGCTTAGTTACATTTTGCAATAATACTTTTGCAACCCTGTGTTTAATATGATTAATTCACTTTTTCTCTTGTTTTTCTCTGTAAATAGGACAATTCTGGAGAAATGGATCTGCTGGAGAAGGACCCCTAATCTGAAAAGTGCACAGCGGATCATCAGGACAGAGCTGCCATCCATCTGGACCCCCCGAGGTGCTGGAGAAAGACCCCTAACCCCAGCGGATCATCAGGACAGAGCCCGAGGTGCTGGAGAAAGCAAAACGGCGATCAGGAAAATCCTCCACCCTGACCTCTGCTTACTGCCGTCCTACAGACTTGTGTCTTAGTTTCAGAATTAGATTTTGTATGTGTCCTTTCTTTTAATAGATATTTAACGATTATAGCTTGAGTCTGTCTGATTCGCCAAACAGCTGCTTCTACACTGAACAAAAATATAAATGCAACACTTTTGTTTTTGCTCCCATTTTTCATGAGATGAACTGAAAGATCTAAAACATTTTCTATATACACAAAATAACCATTTCTCTCAAATATTGTTTACAAATCTGAAAAAATCTGTGATAGTGAGCACTTCTCCTTTGCCGAGATAATCCGTCCCACCTCACAGGTGTGGCATATCAAGATGCTGATTAGACAGCATGATTATTGCACAGGTGTGCCTTAGGCTGGCCACAATAAAAGGCCACTCTGAAACGTGCATTTTTGCTTTATTGGGGGGGTCTGGGGGGGTCCGAAAACCAGTCAGTATCTGGTGTGAGGGTTAGGGTTAAGGTTAGGTAGGGTTGGGTACCGAGAACCGGTTCCGGTTCGGAACCGGTTCCAACATTTAGATTCCAACGGCATCATTTAGAAATGTGAATTTCGGTTCCGCTTTTCGATGCCTGAGGAAATGTTTCTCGCCGCTCTCCGTAGCCTACTGTATGACTGCGGCGGGGCGGGAAATGTAGCGTTGTACCTACACTTCCTACAGCGTAACCTGAGACCAGGGCGCCAGATCTGTGGAGGCGCTGTGCTGACAGCTTTGGGAGGGGAACAAAATGTTTTTACCGTTGGTGCTCATCCTAATTTTCGGCCTTGATGTAACAACATTCATAATTAAGTAAATGTAACACCCTTTTCATCCCGGTTACACTTTTCATTTGCCCTGTACGATGGGCACTGTAAGTGATAAAAATGGGGGATGTTGGCTTATCTGGCACCCGCAGCTCACAGCCAAAGTGCGAGTGAGCGTGTTGTTATTAGCATCTGGTGCTAGCTGCTCTAACGGAAGAAGAAGATGTTTCTTCAATGATGTGGAGGGAGAGTCCTCTCCAGTCAGACTGAGAGGCTGATAACTACTGTACAGCTCAGTGAGGTAAAGGACTCTGAGTGTTTAGATAGTTCACTTTAGTCTAAGTTATCTCAGTGGGTCTCAAACGTTTTGATCACAATTTATGTAAACACATATTTCCAAGGCACTCCTTTATAATTATTGGGATAAAACAGGTTTGAAATCATTCCAATGTATACTATAGGACAGTAAACCAGACATATCGTTTTAAACTGGAGAGATAAAAAAAGATGCATAAATAAAATAGTAAAATAAGATATGAATGAACAACAAAAATAAAATACGTTACATGTATTTGTTATTGGCTATGGTAGGTTATTGGTTATGTTCACATACTTATTTAATTATTAAAATGTAAACCGATCTTTTTCATATGGGTGTTTAGAGTTGTACCCCCTAGATCTAGTCTCTAGTAATTCTGCTTAAAGCATTTTACTTTAAAATGTTCAAACATTTCTTCCCGGTATGCCTGAGAAGGCAGATATGCTTGTTTTTCTCAACAAGAACTGTTTTAAAATGGGGGGGGGGGGGCTTTCCTTTAAAAGTTGGACTGTTGCACTGTTGTAGCTTCAGTGGTTCTCAGGTTACAGTTACATAGCACTAAATATAAACAGACTGATTAATGTGAATATTACTGTAAACTAACCTGTGTAAAAGTTTCTCGAATAAATGTAATTTTTTTGGTGGAAGAAGCATGTATAATTTTTTTACCCTGCCCCTCAAAGAATCGGAATTGAGAACCGTTAAGAACCGGAATCGAAAAGTAGAATCGGAATCGGAATCGTGGAAATTCAAACGATACCCAACCCTAGGGTTAGGGTAATGTTGTGAATCGAGTGGCCTGTGTTCGTCGTCCATAACTTACGCCTGCCCATACCATAACCCCACCACCACCATGGGCCACTCGATTCACAACATTACCCTAACCCTAACCCTAACTGGGCTGGCCTTTTATTGTGGCCAGCCTAAAGCACACGTGTGCAATAATCATGCTGTCTAATCAGCATCTTGATATGCCACACCTGTGAGGTGGGATGGATTATCTCGGCAAAGGAGAAGTGCTCACTATCACAGATTTTTTCAGATTTGTGAACAATATTTGAGAGAAATGGTTATTTTGTGTATATAGAAAATGTTTTAGATCTTTGAGTTCATCTCATGAAAAATGGGAGCAAAAACAAAAGTGTTGCATTTATATTTTTGTTCAGTGTATGATCATTATAGTTATAAAGCTAACCACAGGCAGTATGAGAAAAATAAAGAGCTTTTTGAACATTAAAGCATAGAGACGTAGAGAGACGCTAGAGAGACACTACTGATATGCACCTGAAAAAGAGCAGAATATGTCCTCTTTAACTACTTTAAAGTTTGCCATTATAACTTGAGTACAATAGCAGATTGTTCTTTAATGTAGATTACTAGACATAGCCAACTTTTCCAAGAATGAGATCAGCTTCTTGTTGTATTTATTATCCAATCAAACCACAATCATCCTGTTAGTGGACTGCATGTGTAATGTGCTGATGGTGAGACACGGTAGCTGTTGAAATGTTAATGTGCTGTCATAACAAAGGCTTGTACATTAATCAGTGTGCTCCAGTCAATTAGTCCTTTCAAAATACATGAGGTAAACTGAACTACCTCATGCTTAATGTTGTCATGTGTTGCTGTTTACGTTTGGGATACAGTGAGAGAGGCTTAATTAAAGCTTGATACTGAGCTACACCTAAGAAGAAGAAGAAGAAGAAGTCGCCCTTGACTGAGTTACCACTAATGAATGAGACAATATGGTATCCTGACATTGTGTCATCGGTGCTGGGGAGCAATGGAGTGAGAAGAAAGAAGGAAGAGAAGGAAAGAAGAAAGCAGAAAGACGGAGGCAAGAAAGAAGGAGGATGCAACACACAACTGAAGAGAATTAAGGAAGATGATACAGAATGAAGAAGTGAAGGAAAGAAAAAAAGATAGAGGGAGGCGCAGGTACAAATGAGAAGAAAAGAGGAAGAAGAGAGGAAGAAGAGGGGAAGACGGAGAGGTAATGAGGGGGACAGCAGAGAGAAGAACGACTACAACGCTCATTAAAGAAGAGAAGAGCTCCATTAACCAGCAAACCGTCCGTGTGCGCGCATGTGTGTGCGTGTGCGTGCATGTGTGTGTTTGCGCGCGCG
>CALSBZ010045339.1:50655-69513 GCA_943591055.1 Gobionotothen gibberifrons | reverse complement strand
ACACACACACACACACACACACACACACACACACACACACACAGAGCCGAGCTTGAATGAAACACAGAGACCCAGAAGTACTGTAGCATATTATTCTCGAATCAACCATCTTTCAAATTATGAATTTCACCCATAAAAAAATACATACATTTATTGGGGGTGCTATGCTAGGGGGAGCTGCAGCACCCCCTAGCGCCCCCCTGGCACTGCCTATGGATGACAGTGTTATTTTGACCAGTTTGGTTCAATTCTGCTTATTCTTGCCTGTCGTATAGATAGATAATAGAGTTTTTTTATATAACTGATGACTGTACATTTATATTTTGACCCGTTTGACTGTCGTATAGATGGATAATAGAGTTTTTGATGACTGTACATTTATATTGTACGGTCCAGTAGAAGTGAAAAACTGCCCCCTTATTCTTTATAGCAGGTGGCAGGTTTTTTTTTTTATGAAGATGTGTTGCTTGGATATAAAGTTAATCCTATTTGACTTTAAACGAAGATTATATTGAGTGAGATGAACCGATTGATATAACTCTCACTGATATCTTGCCATTTCATTCTCGGAAAGAGAGGGAGTAAGTCCTTTTACAACATTTTAACAACTTATTAAATGAGAAAATAGACAAACTGTCTTTGTAGCTTGTGTTACTAGGCAAGGTTTAAATAATGACCATCCACACAGACACCAAACACAGCACCATGCTATGGTAAAACCACTCACTATCTCTGGTGACTTTTAAAGTGGGCTGTTTTTAGCTATTATGTAGTTTAGTGCAGATATTCTTGGACCCCAGAGGATGGATACTAATGTCTTTGGTGGTCCCCTCATCCTTCATCCCAACACATTTTGGATGCATTTTCACGACATATGGACAGGATGACAATCACTAGAGACTCAAAGAGGAAAGTAAGGAAGCTAACATTTTAGCATTTGTAAAGGGTTAGTGTTACTTCAGGGACCCCTCTGCACTGCAGGAGAGCCTTTTGTTCTTCTAATTAGATTTTGTGAACGAAATGTCAATGTAATGCAGTGAACTGTCAGAAAATACACTGACAACTTAATTTAGACATGGAACAGAAGACACCACAGAATCTCTCACACAGAGCTGCGTGATGCCGACGTCAGTTCAGCTGGGTTTCATGTTATCTCTCATTATAATGTTAGGGGATTTTAACATTCTGTACAGGTTGGTATTGCAGATGACTCATGTTTACACGCATGAACTGAGGATATGAGGATTTTACACCACTCTCGTAACTCTTCCTGTGTTGCCATATACGGCTCCTCTTCTGTGGGTCATTGCTTACTCACACCTCCATAACATGTTATTATTACTCTTTGTGTCATCACATAACCAGCCAGAACCACCTTGTTAGAAATCCTACAAGATACCTTACATTAGATCTGATACATCGCCTAAGATATCAGGCTTTTGCAATATGCCTAATGCTGATTTATAATTAGCCTGATGCTGATGCCCTGCTAAATGTTTCAATAGAAAATAGACGTGTCTGTTGTTGAATCATCTTAGCCGTCCTTATCTTTTAGTTTGATCCATCTATTAAAATCATTTCAGGGCCTGATTCCAGATTGATGACCTCCTTCCAGTACAGTTGATGTTGTATTACGTTTTATTGATGTTTCTCTTTGTATCTTTGTATTGGTCACACCATTTATCTTTCAAAAGCTACTATTATTCAATGTCATTGTTAGTGACCGATTGTTTGCCAATGTTTTTGTGCTCCTTTTCTCCAGGTGAGGATGAGTTGGAAATATCTCCCTATGACGACACATTGATGGATTCTCACATGGCCTCCTTAGTGGCAGGTAAAGCACACACATTCTTTTGAATATGTAAGATAAGATATACTTTATTGATCCCACATTGGGAAATGTTTTTGTTAATTTTATTTCAATCTGCTTCGAGGTTTGTGAGTTAATTTCCTCCAAACTTGTTTAAATTTAAACCAAATCCACAGTCACACCGTTTTAATTTCACAGGCCTCCATTCTCTAAAAATCGAACCAATAAAGTTTTAAAACTCAGAGCCTTTACTATGTGAGAGTGCATAGTCAGACGACACTCTGCTAGTAAAACTGTTACAACACACAACTAATCAATATCCTTTTTGAACGGTTATTGTATGAGGCTATGCACTTCCATTCCCTCTTTACAACTGCACACACAGGTATTTTGAGCTTGGCTTATTTCAACCCCCCCCCCCCCCCCCCCCCCCCCCCACACCCCCTCAGCCTCTACCTACATGCAGCTGGACGGTGAGAACCAGTGCCTGAAGGCAGCACAGGACTGCGGCCTGTATGAGAAGTGTGGCTCCCTGCGGTCAGAGTACGTCCTGGCCTGCACCAAGCGGGTCTCCATGACCAGCCGCTGCAACCAGCACAAGTGCCACCGGGCCCTGAGGCGCTTCCTGGAGCGGGTCCCTGAGGAGTACAGCCTGGGGGTCCTGTTCTGCCCCTGCACCAACACCCTGTGTGGGGAGAGGAGGAGGAAGACCATCGTGCCCTCCTGCTCCTACCAGGACCCTGAGGGGGTGCAGCCCAACTGCCTGCACCAGCAGAACTTCTGCCGCCGGGACGACCTCTGCAGGTCAGACACCGCTCAGATTGTTGTATATATGGATGATGCTGGTCGTAATTACAATATGAAAAAGGCTTTTGAATTACAAGTTTGATTACATATTATTCCTGTTGATACCAAGGGTATGTACGGAAGAGGATTAGGGCCACATAAGAAAAATGTTTTCGGATGTAACCAAAAGTAAAAAGTTCTGGCTTTATTCTCAGAATTCTTATATTATGAGAAAAAAGTCTGAATTGTGAAACAAAGTCAGAATATGTACACTGTATTACCTTCTGGTTTTTATTTTGTAAAATCCAAGAATTCTGACTTTTTTCGCAAAATTCTGACTTTTTTCTTTCTGAGAGATTAAAGTATTTATTTAAACTTTTGGTCACATCCCTAATTTAGCTAATTTTGCCATAATCCTCTTCTGTTGGTATGTGATGTTGATGCATGCAGTACAGTATGTGTCTGCATGTGTTTTTTATGGGCAAGTATATGCCGCACAATTATTTTGCTTACCACAAATCCAGGGAATGTATACTACGTCTATAGCGACCGCAGGAAACAAACAAGTCCCTGAGAGGCTGAGGCCGGGCCTGTTTGATATTGTATGACACGCTAAAAAAGAGTACTTGCTGAGATCAAAACTCTGTTGAATTGTAATAATTCAACAGAGAAAAAATACGCGGTGATCAGACATAGACATTGTAATTATAATGATCAAAGCAATCATTAATCTTGCGGTCAACAAAAAGTACAACGGCCCTGTGTCGCCCTCTCTTCCACACACACACCTCACGCAGGTGAACAGGATTATAATGAGTGCCGCCCATATCCATGTGACCCAAGCCAACCAATCAATAGTGATCAAACAAATATCTTATATTAAAACAAAACACATTACTATACATGTTTCATGGCTCCTACAACATCTCTTAACCTATATATTTAACCAAATATTAGATCTTGTTAACATGATCAGTTGCATGTAAATAGCGTTTTGGATCAATGCCATTCATTCCTATTCACAGAAAGTATCACAGCAAATTCCTCAGCATATCAGATAACGGCGTGCTGGAAACTTGTTGATTTAGTCGCTAATTGCCGTACCAATAGCAAGCTCCATCAGGTGGCAAGATAACAACAATGGTTAGTTTCGAAAAGGCTGCTCATAATCCTCCAAGCTAACTATTAGCCAACTAGCATGTTGGTCTAAAGTGTTTTATTATAAATGCTCTCATCTTACAATACATTCACATTTGTACCATGACTGTGCTCTTGGCCCATACATCCTGTAATGTGTCATGTACGGGGAAAGCACATTTCCCGGTACAATACACATTTAAAACCAGTACATCAGCAGGCTGGTATTTGCCTTAAAGCGCTTATGATTCCTTAAATCCTGTGTAAACGTGAAAGATTCAAAGAACACTGGGTACAGAGCAAAATGAAGAAAAGACAGAGAAAAGTCCAGATGTACGCGTAGTAAAATGCATACAAGAACAATGGTATTGGATTGGAAACCCGACATCTGTTCAACCCAAATGTACATGCACGCCCTAACATACACTTCCAAACATCCTGCCTCTGTGTTTGATGCTGAGTTGTTGTTTGTGTTGTTGCCAGGTCCAGACTGGCTGATTTCCTCAATAACTGCCAGCCGTCTCCTCTGACGGCCACCGGCTGTCTCAAAGACTCAGCGGGACTGTGCCTCCGAGCCTACGCCGGACTCATCGGTACGGAAGCAGCACGTTTGTGGATGAAATGTTTTGCTAAAATAATCTAATTATACTAATTCCAAATTCTGCTTTAATGTTTTCAAATTGAGGGCCACATTTTTACATTATCATATTAAAAGTAGGTCACAACGTAAATCTACCAAGTAGATAAAGTAGAACAAGTCCAGTCAAGATATCAGACGATGTAAACGGGATTTGATGCTTAGAAGAACAAGAGAGGACAGAATTGTGATCACAAATAATTTTTATTCATTCTGTCATCAAGGCCTGATTCAATTAGGATTCTTTAAAGGCAGTCCCCGAGGCAAATTCATAGCTCAACTATTGCCCTCTCCGGCATGTACATCAGCCACGCTTCATTTGTATAAGATAATGCATAAACAACTAAATTCATGACTAGAGTTTGATTTTCAAGACACAATAGTCATTATAAGCCCATAGTGAAGCATGCGATTCAGAAATTGAGTCACCAGCACACTGTGGGCCAATTTCCATCTTTCTCACACATAAAGCCTCACATTATGGTTGCTCTCACACACACGCACACACCCTAGAAACAACAGCAGTGCTGGCAAATGGACTGCATTTATAGAGCGCTTTTCTAGTTTTCTAGCAGCCGCTCAAAGTGCTTTAATTTAACAACACAAGTCAGAACACACACACACACACACACACACACACTATACACACACATGCTGCTCCTCATATGTGTTGGGTCTGTGCTGTGACTACCTCAGCAACAGCTCTGCAGACGTGTCTCTGTGGTGTAACTGTGAGGGCAGCGGCAACCAGTGGCAGGACTGTCTGAGGCTGCAGCGCATGTTCACACACAACCCCTGCCTGCGTGAGTCTACACACACACACACACACACACACACACACACTATACACACACATGCTGCTCCTCATATGTGTTGGGTCTGTGCTGTGACACAGTGACAGATCTGATCACTTTGATGTGTTAGAGTATTGTTTACTGGCACCTTCAAACTGAATTTATTTGCTCAGAATTTGTTTTTGTTTTTCCGTAAACTTAGTATTTTCAGTTGATTTCTTGGTTATTTTATATCGCTCAGGTTTAACAAATCCGGATTCCATTTCCACCAGAACATTATGTTTTTCTATATGATAAAGAGATAATGTGTTTCAAGGCTAACTTCCTGCTGCTAGTAATCCACCTTTAATGTGGACCAATAAAAGTCCTCAGACCTGAATCGCATATATATTTTAGAGGGGGGGGCAACTGGACCATGTAACAACGGCTGTGTTACCAGCTGCCCAGGGTTACCATGATAGTTGCACATTTTTGAGAGTATTTACTATTCTAGCACAATATCACATATCTTCATTTTAAATTAAAATACACTATTTAAGTACTTGGGCCAGGTCATGTTTCCGGAGAGGAAACCTGGTTGATATTTTGCTGTTTAAGGTGCATGATAGAAATATGTTTGTTTTTGAGTGTGGTTAGCACGGAGCTTGAGTCAAAAATGGTTAGCCTAGAGTAGCATAAACACTGAAAAGGAGGGGAGATGAGCCCACCAGGGTCTGTGCCCAGATAAAAAATACTTCTCATTTAAATACTCTCAGATTGTCTATCTTGTTTAGTTAATCTGTACATAAACAGACATGCTAATATACACATTTTTTATTTTAAAGGGACATATGTGCTGGAACTATTTGGTTCCAAACAGTTGGGCACCCTGACATGGAGCAGCTTGTTATCACAGTGAGGTTGCCATGTTGTGTACTAGCGTGTCTGTACAGAGACCAAAACCTTCAAATTATTTCAGACTGAGCCAGGTAGCTGTTTCCCCCCAGTTTGAGGCTTTATGCTAAGCTAAGCTATCGACATCCTGAGGAACAATCTCATATTTCAATCTTGGATAAAAGAGATTATGAATAATTTCTAAAACCTCAAACAATACACTTTTTTTGCTGTTTAAGATATTTGTTCAAATTGGGTTGAAAGAATACCTTAGAGCCCCGCTGCATATATCTTTTTTATTTAAAGAAATGTCCTGAAGGCATTTTCCTTTTCCTAAAAATATTCGTGTTACATTTTTTATTTCCTATGGTTTCATGGCATCTGTCCCATGATGAACCGTTTGAGGCTTAGTCATAGTCACGTTTAAAATATTTACCAACAATAGGCCTATTGCTATCCATAATATATCTGAGAACTATGAAAACAGAATTAATGTGTCACCATCAAAGATACTCTGAGGAACAACTCAAAGGGAATACAGGAAAAAAGCATTTGACACAATGTCTGCTGAATCCGTCTTGGTAGCTGGTTCCTGCCGTGGTGTTCACAGCATGAGCTCACCCTACCTTCATATGTCCGCTACATGTTACAGCCTTAGCATTCGTGTCAGTGCGCAGCCTTTGGCTCAGGAGGTGTGAGGAGAGGAGCCGGAGGCAAGAGCTGTCAGTCAATCACAGCAGCCGTCAATAAGCCTGTCGATACACAGCAAGCCTGTATGTCCAAACACTAAAGTCAAGATCGATGCGTCGATGCACTTCCCATAAAGCTGAGTGATTTATCAAGCTGCCGACAGCTCAAACAATAAAACTGACAAATAGATATGTAGGTTCACGCCCACTCAGATGCAATGTGCAGCACACACACACACACACACACACACACACACACACACACACGCACACACACACACACACACACACACACACACACACACACACACACACACACACACACACACACACACACACACACACACACACACACACACACACACACACACACACACACACACACAGTAATGGGCTGTGTTTCCATGCAGGTAACTCTATCAGTTGGATGGGGAGCCCGGGCTCCCTGCCGGCAGACTTCACCCCCCTCCCCGCTCCCCGGCCCTCCCCACTGGTTCAGGAGGATGAGCTGCTGAGCAACAACCACCTGCCCGAACACAACAACATCGTGAGTACACTTCACTTTTTAAATTACCTTTCAGACTTTTGTCTCGAGGCATTTTCTATTATCTTTGGTCTGAGCTCATCTTGTCACTGTCACACAGTAGGTTATATATTTATCTATTTGTTTTATCTCCATGGCTGGGGCTGTTTATTCGTTTGATCATTTTACGGTTTCGGTTTGTGAGAGAATCAGAATAGCTTCATCAGTCCCACAGAGAGATATTAACATTGTTACAGCAAAAGTGAAGAGCAGAAAATAGCAAATAATTAATTAAAGGGGACCTATCACGCAAAATGCACTTTTTGATGTCTTTTATACATAAATATGTGTAATTTCTTTTCACATTTCTTTTAAAAAAATCTTTATACCCCGAATCAGCACTTTAGTAACAGGGCTGAAACGGAAGGATATGAGGCATGGCTAGAATGGGTGATCTGCTTGGTATTTTGAGCAAAACACTGTCACAGACATATTTTTCAATATATCTGAGCTCTATGCTATTGCCTAGAAATAGCATGATAGGTGACCTTTAAGAGGCTTGCATAACATATTTAAGATAAATAACACATTACAATTTACAAAATGACATGTGCAAGTGGACAACAAAAATAACCAGTAACAGTATTTTTCTTTAAAATTAAGTGTAGCATGTAAAAAGTAGTGTGATAACAGCCAGGTTACAGTAGTAAAAGGGGAGGTATATATTGCACAGTTATTTACAGATGTATTACAGTCGTTGAATTGTCTAACTAAAAGATAGACAACACAAGATGGTATTTGCAGATATTCTTTTATAATTTGTCACATCTTTCAAATGCACTGTATGTAAGAAATTAGTGTATCACATATTCTCAGTCTGTTCATTTAATGTATATAGTAATATTTCGAAAAAAAGATAAAGATAATTTATACATTTTCAAAATGGGGAGCACAAAGGCACAAAGGCACAAAGGCAATGGAAATCAACAAAATTAACGTGATAGTTATCTGTAGGTATTGGTCATACATTAAAATCTGAGGACGGTCACCAAATCGGGCAAGGGGCTTCTCCATATCCTGGCTCCCTTTATTTTGCTGCCCTTACTCAGAGCTCCCCCAAATGTGATCTTAGCTTACAGACTCTCAAAGTTTCGTAACTCCAAACAGGGTCAGGGGCCTAAAGTTACAGAATGATTCTTCAGGAGCACATTTTGGTTTAAAGCAATGTAATAGATACAGCCTATGCAAATAGAAACAATAGGAATATTATGAGGGCAGTTAGAGAGTGTGAATGTCTTTATTTCAGTGATGCATTCAGTAATAGTTTGGATTGATCAAATGTCATTGATGGTTGTCCTCATGAGAAGATCACACCTCTCATCAGTGGTCGTACAACAGTGAGTCAGCATTCCATTGGAGGCTGAAAGGAGCAGCTCTGGGCAGGAGTTATCAGAACACTTTGGCAAGCTGTCAAAAGATTCTGTAGAGCGTGTGATCCAACGGGAGCAGATGATGGTAGATAACAGTTAAAGTTAATCAGAACTCAATACAGATGTGAGATAGAGATGTAAGAAATATAAAGTGATTCTCCATCCTGCTTCGCAATCTCATATCTAACATTAGGTGATGAAATATATATATATAATATATATTTTTTATTGTTGGTTAAATAAAGTAAACAATGATTTAGGATGAACAAAGATAAATAACTTTATTCAACCTGTCCATGCTCGTCACAACTTTTGAAGCAACTGGGAATAAACGGTTCACTGTGCACTGCATGTGGATCTTTGACCTCAGACAGACTGACTCAAGGGGATGACAGTGGACGAAGACACCTGTTTCACCATCATTTTAATCACTGGACCACCCCAGGGCTCAAGTTTGCTGATGAAACAGCTTTTGCTGGCTTTATCACAAATAAACCATTTAAAGGGCTACCTAAAGAAGAGGGTCTGTCCTCCTCTTGTCAGGACTACAATATAAGCCTGAATGTCAGCAAGACTAAGGAGGACCAGTGGCGAACCGTGTCTATCACAACTGGACCTTCTGTAGACACACACACCCCCCGCCACCACCGCAAACCCTCCCCCCCGGCGTTATAATGTCCGTCTTTTCACTGAATTGTTGTCTTGAAAAGGGCACTCACAACAATTCCGCAACAACTTCATCTTCACCTGTTGCACGTGCCATTTCAACGTTAAAAACAATAAAACGGCATTAATTGCTTTGTCGCATTCATCTAGATCCTCTGTCTCGAGCCAGTGAACTACCGGGCCTTCTAGAGTACCCTGGAACCGAGGGAAACTCTGAAAGAATATGCCCATTAGCTACAAATCAATATATGATTGGTTGATCAAACTGTCAGTCCAAACGTACGCTCTCATTCAGTGCAACGGCCAGGGCATTATATCAAGGATATAGAATGCCTTGGTTGAGACCCAGAACAAGATCTAATTGGTTGCTTTCTTTTCTAACACAAAACCACTGAAATGCGTAGTGCATGGACCGAGAAGGACAAACAAATCAACGTAACACTGTAATATTACAGATCAACAACACAGATACGATTCTCATTTATTCATTTTATATACATTTTATTACATTTTATTTATATAATTAAATCGATTTTTTGTTTGTTTTATCTGAGTGTCCCAGGGTATTCTCTGAATACCTTGAAGGCCCTGACGGTTCGCCACTGAGGAGGACTAAGTAGGCTTTGGCAAGAAGCAGAGAAGGAACAACGCACTCCGTAATACCATTGTTCCCTTAATGGAGAGTTGACCACTTGAAATACATCGGTGTCCACATCCCAGAGAGTGAGAAAGGCAGAGACCTCAGACACTTGAAGAAACACATTTACAGACCTGTTGGCGAGTATCAGGAGGTCCATGAGTGGTGGTTTTGAGGTGGGAAAGGACAAGCGCTCAATACTTGATTACTACAGAGGTCAGTAGGACGGGTTTGAAGTCCTTAAATCCTGTGATCCTTGATCATTTGGGGATTGGGATGATGGTGGAGGTTTGAAGCAGGCTGGTACATGACACATCTCCAGTGAGGTGTTAAAGACTTCTGTAAAAACCGGAGACAGCTGATCTGCAAAGTGCTTCAAAGTGGTGGGTGAGACTGAGATAAAAGCTTTGTGTCTCTGGTCAGGGTGAGGGGAATGCCTTGGAGGGTGAGGTGCTTTGAGTTTGTTGTTTCCTGGGAATTGAATAAGCCAAGTTTGATGTGGTCTTTTTGTTGTGGTGCATGTTTGCAGTTTTTTTGCATCCAGTGTAACCAGTGGCGACTGGTCATTAGGGGCAGGTGGGGCACAGCCCCACCTAGTGTCAGCAGAAAGTATTAAAAAATAATCATTACAAAAAAATTCTAAATAAATAAATTCAAAAATATATAAAATATATTTTAAGATCATGTTTAATCAACTGATTCGTCTGTACATTGCTGTTTTAGTCTGTTTTCTTCTAATTCGTGTCTACAGTGTGCCTATTGAGCCGTTTTGAACAATGTGGGACAAAACCTGATCTTGCCCTCCCTATCACTGTCAAAGTGAACGGTGACTGTAAAAACTACACTGCGCATGCTCAGAGTATTGTCCTATTTAATGTGTGTGGCAAAAAAAAAATGACCGGAGGGGCATAGAGCTGCCATCCCCACCATATGTCATCTCACATAATTCAGAGCTGATTGGCTGTAAGCACGTGTGCCGCGAAAAGTGTAGTGTGTGGAGGAGGAGACGAGAGAGAGCAGCGGAAACCCGGAAGTAAGCTGCGCACGGGTTCCCTCGACAAAAACAATGATATTTCTCCATAGGATTTTAGAAAATAGCTCGAAATAAGAACTGTGGGTAACGGTTAGATAAATGCACGTTTTGTTCAGCCGGATAATATCCACATGTCTACCCTACTTTTATAATTTTCGAATCATAAATCTATCGGTCATAAATCTATCGATTTGACTTTTGAAACTACAAGAAGATAAGGAGGACTTTTAGAAAAAAGTAATAGAGATTTTTGTCCAGAGGGATAGCATGGACTTCATCTTCAAGTCAAGGTAAGACCACAATTGTATTGGAAATGGGATCTTAAGAGAGAACAATCCAATATTTAAATGATAAAATGACATTTTTGAACTGTATGTTTAAAATTAATCGAAGCATCAGACTAAAATAATAGAATATTTAGATTTAGGACAACATATTATATTTGTAAACCTGAAGAGTCAGTGCCAGTGCCTCACCATCCATGAACCTCACTGCATGTCACTGGCTCACTGCAGAAGTTTATATATAAACATCTACGTTTTTTGTGCCCCACCACTTTTGTACATATAGAAACGCCACTGAGTGCTTTGGAGTGAGTTGAGGTGGAGTGGAAGAAGTAGAAGATCTAAAGGAGAACAGAGAAGGGACCGAGCACTGCACCTTGAGGGACCTCGGCTTCAGGAGTGATAAGGGTGTAAAGGGATGTGGAAACCTTGATTTGTCTTCTATGGTTGGGAAAGAAGCTTGATATGGTTGATAGAGAGTTGTCTTTTGAGTTGTATTTGTCTTGTAGTATGTAGAGTAACCCGCCACATGTTTTCAAAAGAAGCCAACTTGCCCAAAAGTCCTTCTTTGTGTGAAGCATGAAGCACAGAGTGGCAGTGCCTTCAAACAGTTTAAGGATGTTTCTGAGGAGGCAGATGGGTCTGTAGTTTGTAGGATGTTTTCAATCTTTTCCTGGTTCATGGATTGGATCATTGTGACCTTTTTCCAGGTGGTGAGGCAGGTGGTGATTAGGAGGCCGAGCAAGTAGAAGTAGGTTTTTGGAGGCCTACTTGATCAAAATTGTGTCTATGTGGTGTTCTCTGGGTGCCTTATTTTACTTATTTTTTATTCAGGTAACCTTTGATTCTCCAAAATTCGAATCAAAGTGTGGACCAGAGGCACGGGAATGAATGCTGTAGAGTTCAGCTATGAATAGATTTGATCATTCTTGGTGATAATTATTTTTATCATAGTTTGCATTGGTGTATGAGAGTCAATATGTTGATGGATGTACCACCAGTCTTTTTAAACTGCATAATGCAAACATCCTCAAAAAAGGAGTAACTTTCAAAATGGAAGTGAGAGCATTTAATGAACATTATAGTAGATGGAGTGTTTAACCTCTTAAGCCCTGAGCCTGTTTTTCAGGTTTCAGGCTCGAAAATGCCACTGACACAACAAATGATATATCTTCACTTCTAAAAGGGGTAAATTAATAATAATTTTTCTCAAAGCAAGGTTACATCTGTGAGTTGGATGTAGAAGTATCAGAATCAATACAGATGTTTTCATTTTAAAGTAAATTCAGATGGAACATAGTAAAAACATGTAAATTCTAATGTCCGCCTAAAAAAAGACGTTACTTATAGTGAAAACCACCCTTGCATGACGGGTTAGTAGACTAAAAGCTTTAGGAATCCAAACTATAACATATAATAAGTACCCTGTATCAAGATTGATGCAAAACAAGTGAAATTTGACCTTTTTAGAGAGATTTAGAAAAATAAAGTCCTGACGGACTCACCTCTGAGTAATTTGGGAACCGTCAGTTCCATTTGACCTTTTTCACTGTAAAAATCATTTTATTACTTTGAATTTTCACTATAGGTATTCATTCCATCCAAATACAACTGTTGTAAAAAAAAAAAAAGAAACATAATAATAACATGGGCCCGCATGTGAGTGGTGGGGGAGGGGGCGACGAGGATCGTCTGTATCATATCTGCATCGCTGTCAACATTAGTCACAATTTCCATTGCCTGTAAAGTAGTAAGCATCTCTTTCCTGTGAGCCATTATTTGACAAAACTCAAAGTACAGAAAAAGTCCTAAACGCAAATATTGTAATCTGCTCTGGTATCTGCTGTCCGCTCCGTGCTCCGTTCGCTCTGGGTCCTGCTGCAATTCCTGCTTCCTTACGTAGTAAACAATAAGTAGAGTCTGCTGCATAATGTGCTCACACTGGCTGGCATACTTTATACTTTACGCAGGACCATATCTCTGGAACCCATTGGTCGATTCGTGTGATTTACACCTTTTTCCTAACCATCAGATGCAATAGAATCGAGGGGCAGTTCCCAAATCCACGTAAACATTACCATAGCGGGCGTAATAGAGAAGCAAATGAAGCATATCTGAAAGTGCAAGCCTGGAGTGCAAAACTTTATACCCAGTATATTGCCATAAATATGATGATGGATTATCAGTCAAAATTTCTACGTGACACAAAGACATTGGATTAACCTTGAGCGGCGTTTTTATTCCGGTGAACACAACTTTTGATCACAAATCAAAAAAGGTAAGACGTAATTCTTGTAATATTTTTGAAACCGGATGTTGTTTACTTTCTCTTTTCTGGCTGATAACTCCGCAATTCGGGGTCGTACAGTGATGACATTACATGTCTGGAATCTGTGGAGTCTCAGCTTTAAATCGTATATCTTGTTTGTGCAGTTAAGATAGTAATAAGGGCATTTCTACCGTGAGTTCTGTGTAAAAAAGCGTTAGCATTAGTTAGCATTTTTTCGCTCAATGCTAATTCAAAGGCTTGGTATTACTCTTGTGTTTTTTTTAGCTAAGAATTGTTCATATTGTCAGTTAGCGGAGTTTCTTACCTTTAAAAGGGTATGGAACATTAATAGTTTCATAAATGTTAAGAAGCCCTGAGACATAGTCTCGAAAAAAAACTGTGGGAGCTGGGGGGACCTTCGGGCTTAAGAGGTTAATGTTAAATAACCCTAACCCGAGTACAGTGGAGGCAAACTAATTTGAATGCTTTAAATTGTCTAAAAACTTAGACAATTTTAGGATAAAAAAACTTTTTAGGATAAAAAACCTTTAAGATGTTGTTTTTCAACACATAAATGGCCTTTTTAGATTGAGCCAGTTTAGTTGTGAAATGTTCCAGTATCAAACAAGTGATCCTTCAAGTCATACATTTTCCTGGTATTTTGTGCTTAGCTGGTGAGGGCATCAGTGTCAAACCAAACAAATGTTCAAACTGTCGTTCAGACTATCCTGTCCCAACCAATCAGGCGTCACAGGCTTTTTTATTTGATTCCTGTCAGGACTCACAGCAGAACAGCCGTGCAGGAATATTCTGAACACATATGTTCTGAGAGCTCCCCGGCTCCTGGCTGCCCTTGTCCAACACTGACCGTTAAATGTGGTCCAATCCAATTGCGGTGCTGGCCACTGTACCCTTGGCCAGACCACAATCTGCCGTGGCTGTGGCTCCCTGGCTCCAAGCATGCCTCACTGCCAGAGATAATCTGGGCCGCCAGACAAGAGGGGATTCCAGCTCTCTCCCTCCCTGAGATGCCCTCCTCCGCTCACTCCCTCTCTCCCTCTCTCCCTCTCTGTGTCTCTTTCCCTGAGAGAGGATTAGATGAGGTGTTGGTTGGAAGCAGAGCATCAGTCAGGCTTCATTAGTATGAATTTATTCAAGCCCATATGTCTCCCCCTCTTTCTTTTCCTTCCCCAAATCCCCCACTTACCTTCTTCTGTCCTTTCCTCTATCCGTCCTCTTTCTTATTTTAATCATACATTCTTTTCTTTCTGTTCATCCTGAAACCTTCACTTCTGCCCCCCAACCCCCCCACCACCACAACCATCCATACCTGCACTACATCTCCTCATCCGTCCATCACTCTGCCGCTTGCCTTGGCTTCGGCTTGTTCCTCTAAAGTGAATTTGAAAGGTTTCAGTATCCTCTCAGGCAGCGAAAAAAAACATCACATTTAGAAACGCAAATGAATACTCTTTGTTTTAAATGCTACATTGGAGTGAGGTGGGACTTTTATATGATTTTAAAAACCAGCAGCCTGGCAATTTTCCCATTTGAAGAGATATACGGTGGCCCTGAAGTGCAAGACACCACAGCATTTCAGAAAACACTACAGCATTACAGAAATTACGTGGTGTTTTCTGAAATGCTGTGGTGTTTTCTGAAATGCTGTTGTGTTTTCTGAAATGCTGTGGTGTTTCCTGAAATGCTGTTGTGTTTTCTGAAATGCTGTGGTGTCTTGCACTTCAGGGCTACCGTAGATGTGTGTTTAACTGTAACAACCATGTATTTGTACACATAAATGGTCCCTGGATAGGAGCTGGTCCTGAAAATAACCCAAGTCTGTCTCCTTGACTCCAATCAACAGAATATTTAAGCCTTTTTCTGCCCTCCATAACCTGTGTCACAAAAAAGCAAAAGATTAGAGGAAAGGTTACGAGACTCTTAGTATTTAAAAAACCTGCACAGACTGGAGAAAAGTTTAAAAAGAAGTTGCTCTTCCTTTACATTATGACATCCATTTTAAATGTTTGTCAAGCACAAAAAGATAGTTCACATCACTCTTCAGATGTGAGGAGGCCATAATCTGTGTCTGGGCCCCGAGGCACAGCAACACAACTGACTGGTTTACAGCTTCTGCAACTGTTGGACGAGATGATGGAAAGTTTCAAATGTGTCAAAGAACGTCAGTAAATAAACTGGAACACCAGGAAACGAGCAGGTATCAGAATCATATTTCATTGAGATGATAGAATCCCGTATTATTATCAGCATAAGAACAATCTGCGCTCAACAACGTAATGCGGGCCTTGGGCTCCTCCAGATGTTGGTGCATATCATTCAGGCTGAACAGCTGGGCTTCCTCAACACTCAGCAGCCATAACACTGCAGTGAATCATATTCAGCAACAGCTTAAAAGTTTTAAATAAAGACTCAGATTGATCAAAGTGCTCTCACATGGCCTGATGTGATGTCAGATCTTTGATCAAACATCAACACAAACCTCATTCTATGTTTGTGGCTTCTCAAAGCTAGATGACTTCTTTGTGATTCGGTTAAGTTTAACAATTGTGATAATTACATTTCTAAAATGACTTATTTATATACATATATATATATATACACATGGCCCTCTGAAATAAATATAAACTAAATCCTCAAATAAAATGAGAAAAAGTGTTGAAACGCCCTTTGAGAAGACAAATTGTTTTCTGATCCTAAACTATATCATCAAAAGGACCTAATTTGTCTTGTTTAAAATAATAAAATACAAATCTGATTTAGGATTTTACAAATGACTGTTTTTAAATTTTATTTTATAACGTGTTTCCGCTGCACTATTTCTGAATGCTCTTAACGTCTTTTATTTTTGTAAAGCACTACGAATTGCCTTGTGTTGAAAGGTGCTATATAAATAAAATTGCCTTGCCTAGAGACGAGGCTCATGAAACATTAAGAACTCAGAGCAACCCTAACTTCTTCAGCCTCCTCCACCCAACCACCCAACCTTATGAACTACCAACAGTGATTTTAGTGCAATATCTGCCTGAAGAACTCAGATGATCTGAGAGTTTAGTGGAACATTTCCTACCGTAGTAAAATGCTTGTATGTGCTGTTCTTAGGCATTGTCAATCTAAATGAGGAAATGCTCCATAGGTCTTCACTAACACGTATTCTTTCCTTCAGGTGGTGGACAGTGAGGAAGAGGAGGACCTGACACAGACAGAAGAGGAGGGCAATGAAGGTGGCCAGTTTGATGTGATCCCACAGTACTCAGAGAGGGCCACCGTCTCCAACCTGGGCTCCGGGGGGACGGGCGGGGCGGCCCCCCTCACCACCCCCCCCAACGCCGTGCTATTGCTCCTCCTGCTCCTCTCCACCTCCCTCAGCTGGGGGTAGGACCGGGGATACAGAGAACACACACACACACACACACACACACACACACACACACACACACACACACACACACACACACACACACACACACACGTACATGCACACGCTCACATATGATGGACCTTCCAACAATCCTGGACTGATGGCTGTAAAATGATAGGAGACATAGTGAAGACATGGACTTCTCATTTTGTCAGTAGCATCCTCTTGATTCCTCACTTCTGTTATCTTTTGTTCTTTTGAAACTTGCACTTTGTTCAACGTGGTGTGACTGCAGCTGCCGTGGTGTATTGAAGTCCTGTGAGCACAAGAGACCTATCTGTGGTTGGTGTGCACATGCTGCCATCAACCAATAAGCATAATGTAAAAAAATATGTTCATTTGAGTGGCTTGTTCGGTTGTTAGCACAAAAACCTTAGCAGGCCAAGGTGTGTTAGCAAAAGAAAATATTGAGGGCAGCTGAATAGAAAACGTCAGCCTCCTAACTTTAGTCATCAGTAGTGAAAATACATTTCTGACAACATAGATGTCTATTTGCAGAAAAAAACAAGTGTCCACAAACTCTTTCCAAAAATGACTGCAATGGCTGGCATACAACATAACCCAATCCAACATAACAAATACAGAATATTTAAATTAAGCCTGCACAGTTAACGTCAGCTTAACCTTATCAAGAGGCTACACATATTTACCAAGAACCTAGCTATGCTACCTTTCCATTTATCTGTTGGCCTACAGTGTTAGCAGAGGAGCAACGTTAGCCATATGAGAAGAAGGTGTGAACAGTCAATACAACGGCTTCTCCGGTTCTTTCCATTCTGCACTTCACTGTAATACTGTACCATGCTAATGAATTGCATTAGGCTGCAAGCATGTTGCGAACCACTGTTAGCATTTTGGGCTGTTAGCATCACACAAACACTGCTTCTATGATGTTTCTTACTGTTTGAGTCTTTAATTTGATTTCACTGTTGATTTATTGATTTCATTCATAAATTCAATGTAACTGCTTATTTTACCTGACTCAGTTCAGATAATGACGATCCCAAGCTAACTAGCTACAACTTTATCAACTTTGCCGGCAACATTATTAAACTGCTGGATGTATAGAAACATACTCCAAACCCTTATAATTGGCTTACTAAAATGTTGTAACAAATAAAGAAAATATCAAAAGCTTGATACATTTTATAATGGCATCTTAAAAAAATACATGTTTTTGCATGCTAATGAGCTATCGACTTTTCCTGATTTACAGCTCAAATATCCATCTATACATTTCTTGGTACCACTTTACAATAAGACTAGCCTTATAAAGGATTCATAAAGGGTTTATAATTAGTTTATGAATTAGATTGTAAACACTTTATTAATCATTAAGAACCATTTATAAACCAGTTCTAACATAGACATCAACACAGGCTCACTATTTGGCAAGATGACTAAGCCTTATATTGGCACTAGCTTACTTAGTATTCTTCATCAGCCAGCATCCTTGGTATCTGTTGTTCACCGAGTTGATTCCCCCCCATCCATCTTGATGTTTCTTGGCATCTCTTTATGACCATTTATTTACAAGTTACTAACATTTATAACTGCCAAAAGGGAGCCTTATTGTAAAGTGTAAAACACATTCCCATTTATTAATGAGATACTACCATTTCTAATAAGGCTTAGCAGTACAGATAAATGTTAGCTCACTATTTGGCAAGCAACTGGTCACAGTTGCCCTGTTTACCTCCATCCATCCATCCATCCATCCATCCATCTTCTCCCGCTTATCCGTGGTCGGGTCGCGGAGGTATCAGTTCCAGCAGAGAGCCCCAAACGTTCCTTTCCCTGGCCACATCAACCAGCTCTGACTGGGGGGTCCCAAGGCGCTCCCAGGCCAGC
>CALSBZ010045339.1:4102-30655 GCA_943591055.1 Gobionotothen gibberifrons | reverse complement strand
GTCCCCTCTCAAGTTCCTTCTCAGGTCCCCTCTCGAGTCTTTTCTCGAGTCCCCTCTCAAGTCACCTCTCGAGTCTCCTCTCGAGTTCCCTCTCAAGTCTCCTCTCGAGTCTCCTCTCGAGTCTCCTCTCGAGTTCCCTCTCAAGTCCCCTTTCAAGTCACCTCTCGAGTCCCCTCTCAAGTCCCTACCCAATGTCCTGGTCCGTTGGAGGTCCCGCCGACTACTCTTCTGCCGGGGGTCCGCCAACCCTATGTCCTGTTCCGTTGGGGGTCCCGCCGACTACTATACTATTCTGCCGGGGGTCCTGCCAACCCTATGTCCTGTGCCGTTGGAGGTCCCGCCGACTACTCTTCTGCCGGGGGTCCTGCCAGCCCTATGTCCTGTGCCGTTGGAGGCCCCGCCGACTACTGTCTTGCCGGGGGTCCTGCCAACCCAATGTCCTGTGCCGTTGGGGGTCCAGCCGACACCTGTTTCGTCGGGGGTCCTGCCAACTCCATGTCCTGTGTCGTTGGGGGTTCCGCTGAGGGTCCTGCCAACTCCATGTCCTGTTTCGTTGGTGGTTCCACCGGATTTCCCGCCAACACCAGATCCTGTCCTGTTGGGGGTCCCGCTGACACGTGCTACGCCGAGGGTCCTGCCGACACCAGCCCTTGCTCCGCCGGGGGTCCCACTGACGGCGGCCCATGTTCCGTGCAGGGTCCCGTCTCCGCCTGAGACCTCCTCCTCAAACTCTGCCTTGCCCCCGGGCCGTCCATCCAAGACCCCCTCCTCAAACACTGCCTTGCCCCTGGGCCGTCCGCCCGAGACCCCCACCATGGACGCTGCATTTCCCCCGGGCCGTCTGCCCGAGACCCCCACCATGGACTCTGCCTTGCCCCCGGGCCGTCCGCCTGAGAGCCCCTCAATGAACTGTGCCTTTCCTGGGCTGTCGATCCAGACCCGTCCTCCGGACCCCCTCCACCCACCCTGTTGGAGATGTTTGACTTTGTGTAGGGACGTCTGGAATCCGTCCCTTGAGGGGGGGGTTATGTCAGGGTTTGAGTTTTGTTGTGTCTAGTTGTGGGGTTATTTTGCTGTTCTGTTCTCCCTGTCATGTTTTCCTCCTTGCTTCTTGTCTGGTCCCTCTCCCTGTGTTTTTCCTCCCTGTCGTTTCCCTGGTGTGTCTAATTGTCTGATTGTGTTCACCTGTTGCCCTTGTGTTTCTCCTTCCCTGCCCGGCTGTTTCTCGTCTCGTGATTTCCCCTCCCTGTATTTAGTCTTGTCTCTTCCTGTGTTCGGTGTCGGTTAATTGTTTGTCTTTCCTGTCTCCCTCCATGTTGGTCACGGTCTGTTCTTCTTCTTCTTTGCTTTAATGGCGAATCGCTTCCACTTGGAGCATATATCGCCACCTACTGTTGATTTATTTAATGTATAAACTGCCCATATTGTTCATGTAGAACAGTGTTCACGTAAGCCTGCACATTGTTTTTATTTTTTATTGAATGTAACAGTTTCAAGAAGGATACATCTATTACAGGTTGAGGTAGCAACCATGGTGGAACAGCTGATAACAACAGTATGTGGAGTTTAAAGCGATCAAGTCATATTACAGGATAAAGGAAATACAGTTTAACTGCTGTTGCAGGAAAGACGGCCGGCCAAATCACAGACTGTGTGAACGTGAAAATGAATAGAATATCACCTCCCATCTTCAGAGCAATCTGACTATTATAACATTAGCGTTAAGAAAGCTTACGTAAATATCTGCCACAACATAAGTAACCGGATCAAAGTAACATTACGTACAGTCCGCGGCACTGTGAGTGCAGACGTCGATGTGTCCCATTATCATTCATATCACATCATGATGTATCATATATTTCCTTATCTGAGTCAGCTTCTTTGTTACGACTGGGGCACACAGTTGTTTCATACGGGTGTTGAGAGATGTATCCATAGATGTAGTCCCTAATTTTGCTCTCAAAGTGCACCAGATTGATGCATTTAACTTCAACATTTAAAAACAAATCTTCCCGGGGGAGCATGCCCCCTGACCCCCCTAGAGGAGGTGAGGTCCACCACCTGCCCACACCCCCTGTTAAATTGTCCCACCCACATTGAGGATGCTTCCTACGCCCATGTTTTATTCCATGTGTCAAGTCAGGCAAATTGGGTCCAAATGTTATTGCATCAATGATCTATTAAAATCACTAAATATATGCTGTAACTATTTTGCTCTAGGCAACTCAAGGGCTCAGGTAATGTGATTACTATATGAATAATGGTCCCAAATAACATTAAATGCATAGGGTTTTTTGTTAAGTAACATACTTTCGTCGCCGGCCGGCCGATACATGCCTCGCATTAAGTGGGCCTGTCTGTCAATTAATCCCCGGGCCACTTTTTCCCCCCAGTCCGCCCCTGCTTTTATGTGAACGCGCTCATTACTAGATAGGGCAAACCTGGCTTGAGTTACCGAGTTGATAACCAGCGTCGACTCGTAGGACCGCTTAGCGAGATCGCGTTTTTTCGGTTAGTTAAGCCAGAGAACTCAAACATATCGTATGTACAAACGTATGTTGAACTGGATTCGTAGTGCAGGCCTCTGGTCTGGTCCCCTTCTTTTTTTATCAGCTTTTTTTAATAAAGCTCGCTTTTTGTTTGTACTTTTATACCTGCTTCCTGTCTTAATGTGTTTTGGTGCTACCTGTTGCTCAATCCACAACACTGTTGTGCTACTATCTAAGTTAATTAAAGTCAATATGTATGCTCTCATTTTGAAGGCAGCTTTGGGCACCAGGTGATTTGAGTACTTGGTGATCAGGTACGTGTTGGAGACAGGTGGAGGTGTTAGCGCACCAGCGAGGTCAAATATTTTTTACCAGGGGAAAGACACAGGAGAGGCGACGGGACAACATTAATAAAACCTTTTTTCATCATACCGTATGAGGTTGGATCATTGGAATAAAATTCATGAAACGCTATTCCTGCCTGGATTATTCCACTGTGTAAGATCCGCTAGCTGTTGTAAAATGATGATAAAAATCTATTTATAAAATGTACATCCTTGTCAAAGATAGACTAATAGCTACATCTAACCAAAGGATCATTAATAATGTTGTGTGTAACCCAATTTATTTACAATATCCTTCCATAGTTAGTTTATTAATAAACCTTAATAAACTCATATTTTAAACAACATGTGTTTAATTGTTGTTACTCTTATTACTAGGAATAGTAAGAATCTTTTTCATCTTAATCTCTACTGGGGTTTTCCTTGTAATACGATAAGGGTTTTTAGAGAAATACAAAACAAATATTTGACAGTTCTCTGATTGAAACATGTATTGAAAAGCTATTTATTGCTTTACATGACCAATTTAATGACAGGGATTTACGATCTGCTCATCACATACTCCCCATCATCTTAAAGTTGCATTTTTGTACTAAATTGAAATTGGGATGTCGTAATAATGGAATTATAGTGTTCCATGTGTATTCTTTCCAGTGGTTTGAGTCATTTATAATTTTTTTGCACAGTTGCACCAATCGGCTGGTGATATAATGTACAACATGTCTTTTCTTATACATTCTTATTATTTTATATTATATTCTCCATAATTTGTATACCTTTTACTATTCATTATTATTAATAGGTTCTGGAAAATCTGCTTTTGAAACACTGCCAAACAACCAATTTGATGTTTATGTCCCATTTACACCATGTGTTGATTCATAAAATCAGTATCCATATATCCTATCTGAACATAAACATTTCTCCATACAATTCATAAATGCATGCAGAAAATAAATGGTAGCGGTCCTGCTGACGCAATGTGCTCTGCATGCATTTCCACCTCTGAGATGTGCTGTTCCTCAGATAACATGTCTAGACACAGATTGCATTTTAATCCCAGGTTTATATGGGGCATATGTGAGAGTGCTTTGGGAGTTTTGTGCGTGAGGATTATGTATAGTTTATGCATAATTGTTTGCATGCATTCTATTTGTGAGGGAGGGTCCCTATCTCATACTAGCGCCCGTCATAGTGGCCCCTGGCTGTCCCCTGACAACTGCTATCAATAAGTGGGGTTATGGAAAGGTGAGGATGAGAAAGAGTGACAAAAAACGGATGTTTATATGGCAGGGTAACAATGTGTTCGATGTCCTCTGGCTGTGTGCACATCCTCGATACATTGTAAAATAATAAAATTCTGTTTCTTTTTGGGGCCTGGTCAAAATGTGGTTATGAATGATCAGTTCAGCATGACTAATGTTAATCACCCTCATTCCCTGGAATATTAATCATATGAATATGTGTAAACCATTCTACAGTTGGGTTGAAAATCCAATTTAGTAGACTGTAATGTTTTGCCCATGGCCTTAGTGAACGGATCTGCAGCAGCACCACGACAACCCCTCTCCAAGACATCACTAAACTGAAGTTAGACTTTGTTGTATCAGATATTGGGTCACATGTTCCACTTTTAATGATCTCAGTTTGGAATAATTTAATTAGTTCTATCTTCCTCTTCTTGTTCCTCCTCCTCCTCTCTAACACCACTTACTCCACTTCTATCCTCTAATCCGAATCTCCCTCTGACCACTGATGGATTCAGGTTTGTGCTGATTCGCCGTAGATGTCGCTGAGACGGCACGGCCAGGTAACAGTGACTGGGTCAGGACAGATAAAGATGAATTTCCTTCCAAAAGCCGGTACAGATTGCAGCAAAAGTACTTCCTCGTATACAATCTGTATGGCCTATATGTTGGCAGCTCCTCAGTCAGTCATCCAGCTGGCTGGAGAGGAGGTGAGGGGGGGGGTTACTCAGGGTTAAATAGAGCCAATCACAGACAGAAAAACAGCATTACACACCACATTAGGTATCATCTCAACTCCCTCTCTCTCTCCCTTTCTCCCCTGTCTCTCTCGCCCCGTCTCTTTCTCCCTCCCCAGGTGTGCAGCCAGCTGATAGTGTCGGCTCTATTTGCTCTTTCACT
Source organism: Gobionotothen gibberifrons (assembly GCA_943591055.1). Lineage (NCBI taxonomy): Eukaryota > Metazoa > Chordata > Actinopteri > Perciformes > Nototheniidae > Gobionotothen > Gobionotothen gibberifrons. The sequence continues at coordinate 25,675 of CALSBZ010045339.1, read as the reverse complement.
TGAAATTCTCCAGAACTAATAGATTCCAACAGATTCAACTAACTCAATACTGCTGATCTGAGCTTACTACAGCCAACAGCCGTGATTCAACCAACCATCCGGCCACGGAACTGAACTGCAAATATAATATATTATGATGTATGCATTGGGAGGGAAATCTATAATTCAATAAGTAACTCTTGTCTCCAGTGGCATTTTTTATATGTACAAAAGTGGTGGGGCACAAAAAACTTAGATATCTATATATAAGCTTCTGCAGTGAGGTTCATGGCTGGTACTGACTCTTCAGGTTTACAAGTATTATATTTTGACCTAAATCAAAATATAATATTATTTTCAAAAGCTTTTTTTGTCTGATGCTTTGATTAATTTGAAACAGACAGTTCAACAAAAGGATACCCAAAACATTACATTTGATCATTTAAATATTGAATTGTTCTCTCTTAGTAAGATCCCATTTTCAATAAAATTGCGGTCTTACCTTGACTTGAAGATGAAGTCCATTTGCCTATCCTTCTGGACAAAAATCTCTATTACTTTTTTGTAAAAGTCCTCCTTATCTTCTTGTAATTTCAAAAGTCTATCATAAATCTAATCGATAGATTTATGATTAGAAAATTATAAAAGTAGGGTAGACATGTGGATATTATCCGGCTGAACAAAACGTGCATTTATCTAACAGGTACGTTTCCCACAGATCTTATTTTGAGCTATTTTCTAAAATCCTATGGAGAAATATCATTGCTTTTTTGTGGAGGGAACCCATGTGCAACTTACTTCCTGGTTTTAGGACGCGTCTCTCTCCTCCTCTTCACACACCACACTTTTTGCGGCACACGTACTTACAGCCAATCAGCTCTGAATTATGTGAGATGACGTACAGATGAAGCACTTCTTTTCGGACTCCAGCTTAGCTGTTCCTGCCTACGATCTGCCAACGCCCAGTTTGGAGGAAGGTCAAGCCCTCCCACTGTTTTCCAAGAGGGCGTTCCAAGAGTCCTCTTTCAGTTGAGACAGTGTAGATGAAGGATGTGTCAGGATGTAGAACTCTTGTGTGAACATTGGATAAAGCCAGGTTCATATTCTTGTTTCATGTTGATGACATATTACTCAAAGGTTTGCACAGAGCGAAATATCTTTGTGTTGCGCGATATATCAGAAAATACTGCATTAAAAAAAGTCATGTCCTGCATTTTTCTACTGATAAAGTGTGATATAAATAATGTAGGCCTACAGGCTTTCAGATTGCTGTAGTTCACTAAACAGAGACATTAACGACATGTTTGGTGTTGAAAATGTCCGAAAAAGTGAAAGAATGGGAGATAAATATCCCCAAATCTCAAAATTGTATTATATTTTGTGTGTGTTTGTGGTCCTCTTTCAGTTGAGACACTGTAGGATGCTTCCGGAAAAGACCAAACACTGGATGTCTTTCAGTCGCGGGGAAATCCTGCAGGACTCAAAGGCAGCGTTACCCCCGGTCTGCACGTTGTTTCTCTTTCAGAAACACAGAGGACTGTTTGTATGATGCGATCACAGACAAGCTGCAAACGGTGTCCGCCAAAAGTCGAATCCAGTGGAGTGTCATTTGTATTTGTTATAGTTTGGAAAGATTGAAAATCGGTAGGGAAAGCCAGCTAAGTCGGTAGGCGGTAGAAACTTGTCAAAAGCGGTAGACTACCGCCCAAATCGGTAGGGTTGGCAGGTATGGATAAAGCTGCTTGAAGAGCATTTGAACATATAGTCTTTATATATTAAATAATCATAATAATAATGTAAATGTTTACATTACATTAAACCATGCATTTTGTAATGTCAGCATTTCATTTAGAAGAAAAGTAGTTAGTTAGTTATTTTCATGTCGATGGACACTGAATAATATTTTTGAATAGAGGATTCATAATATGGTTTGCCGAGAACAAAATTAACGATCAAGCAGCATTTTAAATTCTAAATATCCCTGCAAATATAGCAATGACATTTCTGCTTCTATCTTTGCAAAACGAGTAAACAGTCACATTTGGGTCTCAAATCAACTCGACATCATATTAATAACGATATATGATACAAATATAAGACTGACAACAACAACAAGCCACAGAAGTCGTATCACAAGTTATCCTGGGCGGAGCAGCTGAAGACTTCTCCACGCTGCTTTCAAGCGGTGAGTAAACAACGTGTGCTTCACTTGTAGGCTGTCTGAAGGTATACACAGGTCTCAGATGGACTTCGTATGTGTGTGTTCCTGCCAGTAATTAGCCGTGTCTCCGCTCGCTGTACGGCTAAATATTGAAGCTAAATTAGCAACTACATGTTAGCAACTACATGTCCCACAATGCATTTCGTTCTGTGACTTGCGCACTGTCTTAATCTCAGCCGTATTTTAACCGCCGGCCGACAGGGGGCGAAAGAGACGAGTGAGCGATACAGGGAGAGAAACACAGAAGAAGAGATGAGAGCGCAGCAGAGAGAAGCGGAGAGGAAAGTGAGAGAGAATAATTAGCACTGAATAAAACAAAGTGTGTGAGGGACTGCAATATAAGAGGTAAAGAAAGAGAAACTTTAAAACTGTTTAATTGTTATGATGTGTAAAGACTGATATTGTTCTATAATCGGCTGAAACTGTTAAGTCATGATGTGAAACGGTTAACAAAGAAAAAGGGAAACTCAAGCTGCTGCTACCCTTTATTTTATTTATCTAAAACGGGGCTATTGATAGGTTGTCAAACTTGTCAATCAGTAAAAAAAAGAAAGGGTGGGGCTGAAAAAGCCAGAATGAAAAAACGAAAATTGCTACAGGAAGATGCTGGAACATTTTCGAAAATCACAGAGCTGTTTAGTAGAAGGGCTCCCGCTCCCAGTCACAGTAACAAGGAGGAGAATGAGAAGGAAGATGATGAACCACAGACCCGGCATATAATGACAGCAGGTGCAGTGTGCAGGGCTGTGTTAATGTATGTTACTGTTAGCAATAGCATTAGTTGACTGAGAAAACCGGCATGAAAAAAGTTTAGCAATGTTACGACTAGTATAATATGCCCACGGCTGTGATTGACAACCTGGACAGCCAGTCAGAAGCTAGAATGCCAACCTAGAGAGCCAATCAGAACCTAGAACGGGCTGCAGGGCTGGCCAGACTATTATATTGTGCATAAAGTTAGATGCATTAGGATAGAGTCATATGCTTCATAATGTACTGTACCTAAATGTGTGTTCTCTATTACAGACAGATTTTCAAAGATTTCCGTTTTGCTGCAACTGGATGAAGTGGCCTTGTAAGTTGTGCAGGTTTTCCAGTTACAATGAGAAGGCAACATGCACAGTTGCCTGCATAACTTTCTTTAATTACTTTATGTAATTGTACATTTTAACATAACAATTTACAATTACCTTAATTTAACTAAAATAATTGCAATAAAGAATGATACATTTAATATAAACAAAAACAGCAAGAAAACGTAACTATTGCACTTTTACACTCTGAACTGTAGATTTTAGCTTCTATGTTTATAGCAGAAGCCTCTTAATTAGCTTTGTAGAGAAAAAGTACTTGTAGTACACTGAGCTCACTTTTATTTCTCCTTTTTTAAGGCTCATGGATCTTCAGTATCCTCTGGAAATGAAATATTAATTTGAGTTTATGCAGTTTATGCATGTATATCTGTTGTATACTGTATGTTTATACTTGAAAAATAAAAATATTTCAGCATCTGAAGTAACTTCAAGCCTTGATCTCCTTTTATATACATTTGGGTGATGTTAGAGAAAACACTAGTTTACTTAACATGAAAATGTAAAATGTGCTGTCCCACGGTAATTCAGAAGGCTCACAGGTCACATTCCGACCATTATTTAAAACAATACTGTACATACTAGGGATGCACGATATTAGTTTTTTGAAACCGATACCGATACCGATAACTTCCTGCTTTGCAAGACCGATACCGATACCCGATAATAATATTAAATGTACCTGTAGTTTTTGCACACCTGGTGGTAAAAAAAAGACTAGTAGTGAGCAAATGACATGAGCATTACTACTATGAACAAAACAAAGCCAAGAACAGTTTTGACTCTTCAAAGTGACCATATTTATTTTCCCAAATAAATATAATTGAGTCAATCAGTCAATGTTTGTAGTCTTTGTCCAGCCACTGCGCCGTCAGACCTAGCATGCTAACGGGGCTAACATCACTGGTCCATATGTCCGTGGTGAAACTTATGTCCCGTATATCGTTATCGATCAGAGTATGAAGGAGTGTGCATTGCATTTGTTAATACAAATAGCAAGCGAACTATCTAACTCTGAAACTTTGAAATAGTCCCATACTACCGACGACATATTTGTTTACTGTCCTGGCTTCACGGCTGCACACCATTTACGTCACAGAGAGTACGTCGCATGAGTTAGGGAGCGCTGGATTTGTGAAAAACTCCCCTCTTCCTAAACCACTAATACCACAGTACTGGCAAAACGGGAGGAGCCGAGTGAAAAACAAGCGCCCCTCATCCCAATCCACCCACACCGCAGTATTTTTTTCTTTTTTTTACCCAAAAAATATATTGTATATTATCGGGGCTATTAATACTTTTATCGGGTTTATCGGGATGACGTCATAATTCCTAATATCGGACCGATAATTATTGGCCCGATAATTATCGTGCACCACTAGTACATACATTTGATGTTATAATTTGTATGCATGTTGTATACTGTATGTTTATACTTGGAAAATAAACTGCCTGCCGTCAGATTTCATTTAATGCAAAACAGGTCTGATTTTAAACTCGTATCTTCAGTAGACTCGACTACTGCAATGGTGTCTTCACAGGTCTGACTGCTTTCACACCGTCTTGATTTGCATACTGTAGAGAGGGTACTCAACTCGCAATTCAGGGGGGGAGGGGGGAGAGAGCTGTGGTTGATAGGCCATTAGTTGTGTAAATACACAGCTGAGAGCTGCCGTTTCATTCAGACTATTGTAAGTCGCTTAAAAATAAAAGCGTCAGCTAAATGTAATGTAGTCGGCCAGAACCAGCCATTTCCTCCTGCAGAAAGGAGACAATCTCCTCAAAGACCGCTTCTCAAGTCACTTAAAGTATGAAACTACAGAACCAGCCATTTCCTCCTACAGAAAGGAGACACCGCAGTTTCTCTCCACGGGCTGCGGAAGCGAAATGCTTGATGGGAAACGTCTCGCTGGTATCTCGAGCTGAGCGCTCATTGGTGGTTTTTACCACGTGCTGGTGATGAAACTCTCCAATTGGCTCGGCAAAAGTTTGTTGTTGTTTTGTGTCAGTTTTACGTTGCCCCTTCCATTAAAAATGTTCATCATTGTTCCACAATGTTTACCATCATAAAATTAATATCTATATATGTTATACTATACTTGCACTGCTTACTGTTTTCATACTTTATATATCTATAGCATATTCATACACACTGTTCATACTGCTCACAGGCTGCTGTGTATATCTAGTGTATTCATACCCCTCACTGTTTATTCATCATTCAATTCATTCTATATTTTATTCTGTAGATTGTGTACATTACTTTTCACTTTTCTGCTTGTTGCACTCCTGGTTAGAAGCTAAACTGCATTTCGTTGTCTCAGTACCTGTAATATGTGCAATAACAATAAAGTTGAATCTAATCTTGAGCAGGAAAACATTTATTTACTTAGTACATATCTGACATTAACGATTAAACACATGTGTGCATTCTTTATAAATGCAAACCGAGTCAAGCCGACTCCGGAGGTGGCAGTATGCACCTTAAAGTTGTTTGCAATCCGCCAAAAAAACCGAGAGAAGAAGAAGAAGAAGAATGCGAAGAAGAATGCGAAGAAGAATGCGAAGAAGAATGCGAAGAAGAAGACGAAGCCGACTCCGAGCTGTCCGACTTCAGGCGAGCTTTTTGAGACCTCCCCCGGCTGCGATCGGCTACTCTCGTCTACTTTCGAGGCGAGCCGCAACGCGTCTCAAACAAGCCTATTACGTTGGCCTACGTTGTTTACAGACGTAGGGACAACATCCGGTATTTCCAGTATTTTTAAAGTATGAATTACAGCCGTAAAAATGCAATAAATGAAAAGTTATGAAAGAGAATGTGAGGAGAAGAGGCGTGTGGATGTAAGCAATGAATGTACATGTCGAAATCCTCTGTTTTACGCGATGTCAGCTGCGGGTGAGCACAGTTGGCTCTCTCTCCTTCCTGCGCTGCAGCCCACCAAGACAACACCGGCAACACCGGCTATTGTCTCTTCTTCATTTTCTGTTTGTAACATTACCGTATTACCATATTAATTAAAGTGCCGTTTCATTCAGACTGTTTAAAAAACGGTAACAACGGACTATTTTTCTTAGCGGATGCATGTTTAAATCAATACATACAACTATTTTTTAAATCAATAAAAACATTTTCTAAATCCATAAAAGCATTTCAATTAATATTGGGAGTCATGTCGTTACTTTGTTGATAATTTGGCCATGTAATAAACTTGCAGCGACTTGTTCCTTATGGGGAAAATAACACCCTTCATGCTGATCAAGATCCCTCCGCTACGCCGTCGAGGCTCCATTAAAATATAAATATGTGTAGTGAATTACTGACGTTAAAACACGTTAATAACGTTTTAATGAAGTTGAATACAGTATATTCATATTGAGTTTAAGATGATGATTAATTTAGGATTAAAAATCGAGAGCCGGGCTGCATTTCCTCCCGTTCGTTTTTCTCGACTACATTAAGTTCCGCTGTACATCCAGCGTACTGTACAGTATCAGACTTTATTTCGCATGAGCACCAGTGTGGAACCCCACTGCACCCCCTGGTGGATCAATGATCCATTGCAGCTGGCTTCATTATAATTACATTTATTTATAACGGGGGCGGTCTCAAGTCAAGCTGGAGGCTTTCCCTTGAGCGAGGGCAGACCACTTACCAATCACTGCCCTCGCGTTTCAAACTGTCCGAAATTAAGTGCTTCATCTGTATGGTGGGGATGGCAGCTCTATGCCCCGATGGTCATTATTTTTTTGCCACACACATTAAATAGGACAATACTCTGAGCATGCGCAGTGTAGCTTTTACAGTCACCGTTCACTTAGACAGGGGCATGATCGGGTTTTGTCCCACATGGCTCTAAACAGCTCAATAGGCACACACTGTAGACACTAATTGGAAGAACACAGACTAAAACAGCAATGTACAGACGAATCAGATGATTAAACATGATCTTAAAATATATTTTATATATTTTGTTATTTATTTTTTGCATATTTTTGTAATCATTATTTTTAATACTTTCTGCTGACACTAGGTGGGGCTGTCCCTAATGACCAGTAGCCACTGCTTGTCTCACAATGAGCAGAGGCAATGCAGGATGCTTAACCTTTTAAGCCCGGCAGGGCGGCTGCAGGTTTTCTTTTCACGAAACTGTGTCTCAGGGCTTCTTAACATTTAAAAACCTATTCATGTGTCATACTATAGTACCTGTGTTCAGTTTTTAGCTATGGTGTTATAAAGCTTAAAACAGTGTAAACCTAATGAAATGTAACTGATGGATTAATTCAGGGAGATAGACATGTGACATGTTGTGTTGGGTGCTACAGGGTCAAAGGTGTGTGTGCTCATTGAAGCAGCTATATGCTGGATGATTGATTGCTACTGTTTGGCTGTGGTAGTGGGTGATGTGGCTTCTCAATCATTGTTTGATTGTTGTACAACGAAATAATAATTGATTAACTATACCTGTGAGGTGCAAGATATAGTGTGATAGAATATCTGTTATAGAAAGTGTGAGATCAAATGTATTTAACATTGCTGGCTGTAAACTGTATTCTGAAAATGCCATGTCATGTCATGTGGTTTGATTGATTGGGTTAAATCCCCTGGGCCCAAGAGTTCAAAACTTTTAATCCCTATCTGATCAGATCAGATTTAGATTTTGGGGAGTTCAAACCCAAAAAGGATTGGGATCACTTTGATATCCTATCAGATCATGAAATCCAATCCAAGCTTTAATCTGGATCAAATCTTCAAAACGGGGAGTTCAAACCGACAACACAGGATTGGGATCCGTTTGATCCCAAAAAACAGGATTATCTTGATCCCACCAGAGGGGTGGATTTCCAGTGGATTACCAGAGCAAAATGTACTGTCCAATTAAGATGGCAACGTTTGTTAACTGAAATAATACACCATGTTTAGCCTTCATGGCAAATCAATTTTATTTTTCCATTTTTGCTCACATTTGTGGTGGCCTATTTAGTTTTCAACCAAATGTTGATGACATAAATGTTTATGCTCATAAAAGTATCACAACAAAGATTGTCAATCACAAATGTAATTTAGATTAAAGAAAAAATATCTTCAACAAAAAAAAATTCCATCATCTGTCATCACCTTTCAAAAGTGAGTGCGGACAATAGAAGTCTCTGCAATGTGGTCTCTTGTCTTCCTTGTATTATTTTTCATGTCCTCTAGATGGCGCTCGGTAGGATTAAAGCACTGATATTCAGGATCTAGTAATCTTGAAAAGTCGTAATCTGGATCAGGCTGATCCTATCCTGAATTGCTTTGAACTCCAGGGACAAAATGTGGCCGACTTGTCTGATCCTGGATCACAAAAGATGGTATTTCAAAATATGATCGGATCTGATTGAGATGAAAAGTTTTGAACTCTTGGGCCCTGGAAGTAACCTTTGAATGTGGGTGAGTGATCAGCAGATGTTTTGCAAGGGGGTCTTATGACACTACAGGAAGGATGAGGGGAAGGAAGTTTTAGATACGGTGTTATCTGTTTCCCTGCTGCTGTGTAGGTTGTAGGAATTTTACAGGAAAAAGGGGGTCTCATCTGACCTAATCAACTGTTGTAATGTAATTACGGTTTTCTAAAGACTCCGTCTGAACTAAAGATAAAGAATAACACTGGACAGTCTCAGAAAGGAGCTGCAGGGGTGATTATTAAAGGTAGAAAAGTTCACGGTTTTCTAAAGACTCCGTCGGAACTAAAGAAAATATAACACTGGACAGTCTGAAAGAGAACTGCAGGGGTGTTGTATAGAAGTTCATGGTTTTCTAAAGACTCCATCGGAACTAGATAAAGAATAACACCGGACAGTCTCAAGAAGGGGCTGCAGGGGTGATTATTGTAAAGGATAACACTGGACAGTCTCATAAAGGAGTTGCAGGAGTGTTATGTCAGGCCATGGTGAGTTAGAGACTCAGTATAAAGCGCTAAATGTTTTGGTATACCATAGTTTGTTAACTGTTCAAAGAAGCCCCATTCTCCTAAACAGGCTGAGAGCTCCAGCCGGGGGGTGTCTGTGTTTGTCTGTGAAAGTATTTTTCCCTCTTTCTGATTCTGTAGAGGAAGGAGTGAGTTTAAAAATAAGGAGTGAAAGATCAATGAGTGATCTGAAGTCTGTTTTACACTGGACTGGGTCCATTCGTGTTAGTCTATATGTTTGATGTGTTAAACCGGTGTAGTCTGGTTTAATAAAGTATATTGTGTGGAGTTTTTTTGCCGAAAACTATATTTTTGTGCGATGTTCTAAGCCGAAAAGATTGTGTAAAAGATTGGTATGAGATCAGCTTTTAAGGTCAGCATCTATAGAATTTAGAGCTAAAATAAATGAAGATTGTGTTGTTTTGTATTGTCAAGCAGTGTGGGTTTTCTAAACTATAAAGTACCCACACACATGTGTTTTTTGGTCACAGTCCATTTTAAAGTCAGCCACCTCATGGCTAGATCTCATCTCTGAGAGTCCATTGTGTTAATGTTAAGAGGTCCTTTAGTTCTTCCACATGTTAAGTTTGATCAGAATCCAATTTATTTGACCCCATGAGGTCAAGAGTCATTCTGTTAGACCACAATCTTGTGAAAAAGAAATCATTGTTCTTTGGTCACATTGTGAATTAGAAAATAGTTCATTTTGCTAAATCAGTTTATCTATAAATATTGTAGTTGTAGTTTTGTGTTTGCTAACATTTTTAGGAACGACAGCACCAGGGCCCAAGAGTTCAAAACTTTTAATCCCTATCTGATCAGATCAGATTTGGATTTTGGGGAGTTCAAAACAAAAAAACAGGATTAGGATCAATTTGATATCCGATCAGATCAGGAAATCCAATCCAAGCTTTAATCTGGATCAAATCTTCAAAACGGGTAGTTCAAACCGACAACACAGGATTGGGATCAGTTTGATCCCAAAAAACAGGATTATCCTGATCCCACCAGAGGGGTGGATTTCCAGTGGATTACCAGAGCAAAATGTACTGTACAATTTATTTTAAAATATGTTTCAATATAAATAAGATGGCAAAGTTTGTTAACTGAAATAATACACCATGTTTAGCCTTCATGGCAAATCCATTTTATTTTCCATTTTTTGCTCACGTTTGTGGTGGCCTATTTTGTTTTCAACCAAATGTTGATGACATAAATGTTTATGCTCATAAAAGTATCACAACAAAGATTGTCAATCACAAATGTAATTTAGATTAAACAAAAAATATCTTCAACAAAAAAACAGTCCATCATCTGTCATCACCTTTCAAACGTAAGTGCGGACAATAGATGTCTCTGCAATGTGGTCTCTTGTCTTCCTTGTATTGTTTTTCATGTCCACTAGATGGCGCTCGGTAGGATTAAAGCACTGATATTCAGGATCTAGTCATCTTGAAAAGTCTGAATCTGGATCAGGCTGATCCTATCCTGAATTGCTTTGAACTCCAGGGACCAAATCTGGCCGACTTGTCTGATCCTGGATCACAAAAAATGGGATTTCAAAATCGGATCGGATCTGATGGAGATTAAAAGTTTTGAACTCTTGGGCCCAGGAGATGAGTAAACTCAAGAATCCGTAGAGTGTAAATACATTGAGATCAGTAAAGTACACTCAAACTGTTTACATATCATAGACAAGGAATTTAGAAAATAAATAAATGTTCACCAAAAGTAATAAGTATAATGAAAAGTAGACATGGGCCTACACTTGAGTCAATTTACATTACTGTGGTCTAAGTAACAGTGGGATTTAGAATATTGGAGAAAGTATGGAGATGTTCTTTCGTAGTGTGTGAAATATGTGATGCTTGAAACATGTAGGTATTCCAATTTATAGGACAAAATGGGTTCCTGAAAGAGTTATGTTGGGTAAATATGTAGCAATGGTTGAAGTAATTCTTGGAAGGAGTTTTTTTAATATCATTAGTAGACATTAATTGTGTTGTTTAGATGACATTTGACAACTAAGAGAGATAGTATGATTAGAAAATACAGAGTGGAAAGGGTTGGATTTATTTAACCTCAGTGTGCTAGACTTCCTATAGGCAATGCGTCCCGAGACCTGGACTCCCCCTCTGAGTCAAAAAAGGCTACGACCCTGACCCTCCAAGCAGACGAAATACCTAACCCAACAGGAGACTCCTCCTTCTCCATCGGACAGACAGAGAACCAGAGCTGAAACAACAACAACAAGACTGCATCCAGAACTGCATCCAGAACAATCTCCACCTGAGGCATCCAGAACAAAACGTTATGCTGACATACAGAGAGATACTCTCATCAGTCCCTCAAACGGGGCATGAAGTTCCAAGCTGAGCCACGAGATTTGGCAAGAGCAAAGTGTGAGACGTGAGAGCAGACAGTACAAGAACAGTGGCATGATGGGGGCTGCAGATGTGACTGGGCAGATGGCTGCATACAAGGGTTACAGCGGATGGATTCAAGAGCTGATGGACAAAGGGGAGGAGTCAGAATCAGAGGAGTTGGTCGAGCAGAATGTGAGGAGGCGGGGTCACGGCTTGAGAAAACCAGGGGAGGAGAAAAGGAAAACGGGAATGAGTGAGTTTACACATAAACACACTTATTCACAAAACGCACATAAAAGAGACCACATTTAAAGAACTTGAATAGACTTGATAAATACGTAAAGACAAAAAGATGTATTAACCATGAATTACTCAATTGGTAAATTAAAATAGCAGTAAAGAGGAAACTATTAAAGTAAAATGAGAAAATCATCCTAAAACACACTGAGGGATAAAGGGGGAGACATGATGGAAAAATTCACTACACTTTAAGCAGTGGGTGTTTTGGAGTACAGAGTAGAACCATATTCTTCAATCTTTTCATCATGGTTACAAATTATTCTTTAAGAGATTTGTATTCATGTGTGAATAAAGTAGTGATCTCATTTGTTACAATTAGGGCCGGGACTCGATTAAAAAAATTAATCTAATTAATTAGAGGCTTTGTAATTAATTAATCAAAATTAATCGCATTTTTAATCGCATATAAATAAAGCTGCTGGATTCTTTTTGTCACCGTCTTTCTGCATGGCAGCTCATATGTTGTGTCAGACGATGCAATTTGTAGTACCTTTTGCAGCCCCTTATCTTCTACCACTCCAAGTGGTCTACAGTCGAGTGCAATCCAGTGAGCCAGGGAGTTGGTTATTTGTTCAGACGTGGACTTAGTTATCCTGGCCCTGAAACCAGTCATCTGGTTGAGTGTGGGTCCTTGTACTCGGAGTCGGGCTAACGTCCACGCTAGCTTCCACGCTAGCTGCTATATGTTTTGCATTGAGGTGATACTTGAGGCTCGATGTGCTGCGGTGATATGCGAATTTATTTTTGCATAATTTGCACACAACCGTGCTCTTATCGACGCTTCCATCCGTCCGTTTTTTAAAACAAAATTTCCCATCCACGGGGCCAACCAAAGCGGTCTCATCAGCTTCTTCGTTCCTGTTTGACTATTGTTCACCGTGGTTTGTTGTTGTCTGAAGTCATGCACGTTAGTTGGTGCTCCAGTATAATCGGTACGCCTGAAACTCATCCAGTGAGAAACGTTCAGCGGTGCAAAAATAAGTGCGATTAAAATGCGTTAATTTTTTTAACGCGTTAATTTTTGTGTAATTAATTCATCTTAATTAACGCGTTAAAGTCCCGGCCCTAGTTACAATATTGATCACCATTAAAAGGATAGTCTTAGGAACCACTCTATAAGACAAATCTTTATTTGTATGGATAATGTTTAAAGGAGGGCTAGTGCCAAGCCAAATATAGTATTCCAATCTAAAGTATTGATTTCACCATTGTGGCATAGTTATTACCATAGGAGGGCTTTAAGATGGAAATATGAAATGACTTCTGTTTTTAAATCCTTGATAAAGGAGGGAGTAATTGTTGCATGTTCGGGCACCCAGGGTTCCACACACTGCTAAAGAGTTTAACATTGTTTGTTTTTTAAGTGGACAAGAATTGAAGATAAATGAGTATAAAGAGCTATGAAATGCAGAGCTACACAGATCCTAGTAATGGTTTGACTCAAGATAATAGTTATGTACACAAGTAACCTGAAATAGATCTATTAGACATTTTAATACTAATTAGGTGTAAATGAATTACAGTAGTAGTAAGGCAAGGCAAGGCAAGGCAATTTTATTTATATAGCACTTTTCAGCACGTGGCGATTCAAAGTGCTTTACAGATTAAAAGCAAAAGACATTTAAGAACAAATACAGCATAAAATGTCATTTAAAATCAGTCATTAAAAAGAAAAGCTAATAAAATAAACATTAAAATAAAAAATACATGGATAAAAGTTACAGTGCAGTCTAAGATAGGAATAGTTCAATTAAAAGCAGCGACAAAAAGAAAAGTCTTCAGCCTGGATTTAAAAGTAGTAAGAGTTGCAGCAGACCTGCAGGTTTCTGGGAGTTTGTTCCAGATATTTGGAGCATAGTAACTGAACGCTGCTTTACCATGTTTAGTTCTGACTCTGGGGACAGAAAGCTGACCAGTCCCTGAAGACCTGAGAGATCTGGATGGTTCATAATTTAGCAGGAGATCAGAAATGTATTTTGGGCCTAAACCATTCAGTGCTTTATAAACCAGCAGCAGTATTTAATACCGAAGAAGTTGACCTGTGATAATGAAACAATTTTGTAATATTTCAACAGATATTAGAGTACCTGAGGTTTGAAATGTAGAAAGAACATATTACAGTTAAGCTAAAACATAGTAATGTAATGAGACAGAATTTAATTTCGACAACATCTTGTAACTAGCCTGGTAAAAAAAAGTAAAAGCCATAGACTTTATTGTTTAGGTCATTATGGGGATATACATTTAATTTAAATTCATAATAGAAAGACATTTGATGACAGCCCAGGATCCCTGAGCGTAGGAAAGGAAGTAGAGGAAACCTTATTACCAGCAACTTAGGGGCTTGGTATCAGACTTTTCCACACAGGTTGCTGACGCCAAAGGGGGACCCAAGGAGCACGAGACCAACACAGCGGAGTTCGTCTGGCTGAAGATCATCAGACCCAAGTGGCTCAACCCCAGGTTCTCCGGCCCATACCGAGTGACCCAGAGGACCTCCCATGCAGTTCGCCTCGAAGGAAAGGGGGACAACTGGTACCACTGGAGGCAGTGTGCGGCGGGGAAACCACCTGGAAGGACCTTGGACGACATCAGGACGGACGTGGCCCTCGCAGAGGAGGACATCCCATCAGCAGACAACTCGGAAGCAGCCATCAGCAGATCAGAGGAGAAGGACATCGAGGACATCCCTACAGCAGACGGCCCAGAAGCCGCCGTCAGCGGGCTGGGGGACAAAGAGAGGACTTCACGGGGAAGCAGAGGAATCTACTTCTCTCTGATCAGTTTCACCATTGAAGGGAAAAACCGCATCTCCCCCTCCCTATCAGATGCCCTTGTTGGCGTATTCCTTTGAGGGGGAGGAGGACCCTGATGATTCACCACATAAGGATACTGCTAGTTCCTTCACTGCCATGGAAAGTTGTGTTCTGTTCCCATGAAGGTTTCAAGTACTCTAGGTCTCAGTTTCTGATAGATCTATACAATGACGAAGGACGGACACAGTGAAAAAGAAGGACAGTGATTATTTTTCGAATGCCTTGTGTAAATTGATCTCTTGAGGTGAGATCAAAAGGGGGAATTATAGTACCTGTGTTCAGTTTTTAGCTATGGTGTTATAAAGCTTAAAACAGTGTAAACCTAATGAAATGTAACTGATGGATTCATTCAGGGAGATAGACATGTGACATGTTGTGTTGGGTGCTACAGGGTCAAAGGTGTGTGTGCTCATTGAAGCAGCTATATGCTGGTTGATTGATTGCTACTGTTTGGCTGTGGTAGTGGGTGATGTGGCTTCTCAATCATTGTTTGATTGTTGTACAACGAAATCATAATTGATTAACTATACCTGTGAGGTGCAAGATATAGTGAAAACATCTGTTATAGAAAGTGTGAGATCAAATGTATTTAACATTGCTGGCTATAAGCTGTATTCTGAAAATGACAAAAAAATGTCATGTCATGTGGTTTGATTGATTGGGTTAAATCCCCTGGAAGTAACCTTTGAATGTGGGTGAGTGATCAGCAGATGTTTTGCAAGGGGGTCTTATGACACTACAGGAAGGATGAGGGGAAGGAAGTTTTAGATAAGGTGTTATCTGTTTCCCCGCTGCTGTGTAGGTTGTAGGAATTTTACAGGAAAAAGGGGGTCTCATCTGACCTAATCAACTGTTGTAATGTAATTAAGTTTTGATGAGAGAGACTGTTTTACTCAGGAACAGGACGTGACCTATGGGAGAGACGTCACGCTGTAAGGAGGAGCAACCGACTCAACTCCTCCCTGCATATGTATAAATACTAGGGACATTTCAAATGCTAGTCACTCTTGTTCTGACATGCTGTAGTGATACGTATGGCGGTAGAGCAGGAATCCGGAGTACTTTGTGCTCTGTATTTTGTATGTATTTCTGTATTGTTGTTTTTACCAGTAAACTCAGCTTGTTGCTTATCCCAGACCCCGGTGTTCGAGTTCTTTCCTTCAAAAGGCTACCCATCAAACGATCGGCGCGGAGCAGATTCAAACCTTCAACCATCCACTAGGTGGTGCTCCAACACATACCCATGCACTTAACGGGAAGAAACTCAGCTAACTGACGATACGAAAAAAATGTACCGAAACAAAACACAAGTCTCACAAGAAGCGTCTAAATGAGCCCTGAGTGAAAAAATGCTAACGCACTTAGCACAGAACTCACGGTAGAAATACTTTATTACTTATCAGATCTGCACAAACAAGATATCAGCTGGCAAGATGAGATTCCACAGAGTATAGGGGTATAAGTATCATCACTGAGCGATCAAAACTTGCGGCAGGGGAAGCAAACCCAGACATCGGACCCTCACTATTGCGGTAAGCATGTTGTCACTTCCAGGCTATCCTGTGTGCTTGCTCTGCTGCTGATAGCTTATATTATCTTAAATTAAATCGATCGTTTTTACAATTCTTGATCACGGCAGCGACTGTAACTCCACAGTTGCTTACACTTCTTTCGGTTTTGCTAACGGTAGCTACTTTAGCTTGATAGCTAACCATGGCTACTTCCCCACCCTCGGGTGCTATTTCCTGCTCTATCTGTCTTATGTTTGGTTATTTCCCTTCCTCCTTTACTGGTACCAACTGGTGTTAATTGTAGTACAGTTGCTAGGTTGGAGGTGGGAATTATAGCCATAGAAGCCTGGCTCCGCATTTTAGAAAGTAACTCAGCTACACTAAAACCCATGTTAGTCGGTATAGACCGGCAAGAGGTAGCTCGTACTAGCCGTCCCCCGGCAACTCCCGAGCTAGGAGACTGGGTGATTGCTCAGAAGGGGCATAAAGCGAGACCCGCAGGTCCCCACCAACCCGTTCACTTATCTAACAGATTTTCTCAATTTAGCGAGACACCCGCTGAGAAGCCAATTATGGTTATTGGTAGCTCTATTATGAGACACGTGAATTTAGAGACCAAAGCCTCCACAGTTACTTGCATACTTAGCTAATTATAGACCTATTTCTAATCTCCCGTTCCTCTAAAAAATTCTTGAGAAAGCGGTCGCAAAACAGTTGTGTGATTACTTAACCTGTTAAGCCCCAAGGGTGTCTCAGGGGACCTTAATATTTAAGAACCTATTCATGTGTTATACCAGATTAACGGAAATAATCTCAGCTAACTGACGATACAAACCATTTTTACCAAAACAAAACACAAGTCTCATAAGAAGCATCTAAATGACCCCTTAGCGAAAAATGCTAACGGACATTGGCACAGAACTCAAGATAAAAGTACCCTTATTACTTATCATAGCTGCACATACAAGATATCCGATTAAAGCTGAGGTTCCACAGATTATTTAGGTATATAGTATCATCACTGAGTGATCCGAACTCGCGACAGGGGAAGCAAACACAGACATCACAACCAACACACTCTCACTCCATAAACGTCCAGGAGCGACGCTTGGTCAGGGTCCCGAGGCGTGCAGTTTTAATATTCCACATTAATCAATAATAATAACAATAATCAATTTTATCAATTTGTTTACGACATGCAAATCACTAACCCATTCTTTCCAAGTTCAGCATCAGCCTTCGTTACTCTAAGATTACGTTTTAAATAGGAATATTAGAAATGGAACAAATATTCAATCTTCAGAAATGTTCTTAACAAATGGAGAGTAATGCCATCTCTCTATCTAGTAAATAGCCAACATGTTTAAGATATATAAAATAAGCCTAAATACTCCTTTACTATCAAAGTCTAAAGCTAGACCTAAGGTGAACAGTTTTGGTAATGGACAATTTAATCTAAAAACAAAACAAAACTGGACTCATGTCTGTGTTATTTGTTCTTCAAAATACATTAGTAAATACTTTGTGAAGTATTCACAATATAACTAACCCTCTCTAGGATATGAAATCCATTCATCTTTAACCAGATACTATTTCCCTATTTATTTTTAGTTCATGATAACAATGGTATAACAACCACACGTTTTAACCATAGCTAGTTTCTACGTCAAGATTATCCTGTGTGACATAATAATCAGATGTCTTGTATGCTTGTATGCTAACAAAGGATATTAAACTTGAATCTTTTCAGTATTCCAGACCATCGTTAAACAATCAGCCCCTCTGTTGAAACACTAAGCATAATGTTCTACACCACCCTCTGGAAAACTCTTGCACAGTTATGCTGTAAAATCATTGCATAATGTCTTCAGAGTCTGACCAGTCTGAGAAAAGCCGGTCTCAAGATCTTGTCATAATGAGAACAGTCAGTGATTCGTTGTCCCCTGGAGCTGTAGTCAGTTGGATCAAGGAAACTCTTGTGGCACTGGGATGTCCAGAGGGAAGGAACCTCTGGATCAATGTGGTACAATCAGCAGACACACGTTGTCCTCTGCACAGCAGGAATCCCCAAAAACTGCAGTTCCTCTTCACACCACTGTTGCCTTGATTAACGAGGCACAAGCAAAATGTCAAAACCTCCTCAGAGATGCGTTCTTTGCACAGTTCCTCTGTTTCTGTAGTGAGCAACATCTCACCAACACACTGATTCAGAGTACAACCCAAAGGTGGCGCACAACTATCCAGTGCTGCTGTAATCACAGAAAATCAGCTACTAGAGAAAAACTCAATTTAAATCTCTCCCCAACGGGTTATAAAATGGCTGAGTGTCCATATGGTCAGGAATGCTGAAACATATGAATGTTAAAACAAACTAGCGGTGGTAGTTTACCCAGATTCTTTACTTCAGTTCTAAGTCAAATGAGCAAAACAGGGAAACCCTCCTTAACCACTATAGATTCATCTTTTATCTTCTTGCTTATTCTATTCATTTTCAAATTGTTTATCTAAGTTGTGTTACAAGCAGGGTTAGGTTGTAACAGAATACAAAACTAACTGTATTCAGCGCTATATTTGAAAAACAAGTAATCTGATTACAGTTAATGAATATATTTTTGGAACACTTAAGAAAGTATTGATGGAAAAGTTTCCTCACAAAATGTAATCTTCATTACTAAAGCTAAACCTTAAAGAAATCATCACGGAACAGTTTTCTTATCACTTAATTGTTTCAATAAAAACTAAAAAAGACATTTTGAAAACTCCCACTCTTGAGAACATCTCAACACTTTATTCCATCTAAGCACGAATGTTTATGACAGACACGCCCTATTAATCCAAAACGGTCTTTAATGGTGTCAATTGTGAACTTTGTTAATATTAATTGTAAATGCAACGTATGTTCTCTTCAGAACAAAGATAGGATAGTTGCAGCTGAAACTGGTTAATAGCAACTTTCTGTTAACCTAGATAAGCAGGTTGTTCTTATATCTAGTAAATATATATATGTTTTATGTTACTCATAAAACAATGACATTTTCCAGAATAGTAGTTAACTTTATATAACTTTTACTCTCTCTAGACTCTTCAAAACATCTTACTTCTCCTGTCCCTCTCTTTCCTCACTGCGCCCTGCAGCTTCCTGCTCCTGCACACCAGCTTCTCTCATAAATCACAATTGACCTCTTGTGTTTTCCAACAGAGTGAGAGGGCTCGAGCAAGCCTCGTGCAGCACCTCTGTCATGCTTAAACATGAACAGATTCCTTCTGACTGACAAACTTATAAAAACCTCTTTTTAATTTCCCTTAATGTTACTGTATGTAGTATACTTTTTTATTTGAAATATAAGTAAGTAAAATCCTTAGTTAATGACAAATACCATGACATTCACAATGCAATGCAATGGTAACAATCAGTTCAAAACTTCTCATAAAAAACACAATGTGACGTAACGGTATCCTACAAAAACTATGCTAAAAATAACAAATTATAGTTTCTTACTTATTTCAATATATCTACTACATCAAATCACACATTGATCTATTCATTTTCAATGTATTCACTCCAACTTCAGATCACTCATTGATCTTTTACTCCTTCTTTCAGGCATCAGAGAAAATAGCCAGCAGACACACTGCTGCTCTCATGGCTGATACAACAAAGGGTCTCCTCTTCCATCAGAAAGAGGGGGTGAAACACTTTCACAGACAAATACAGACACACCCTGGCTGGAGCTCTCAGCCTTTTTAGGAGAAGGGGGCTTCTTTGAACAGTTAACAAACTATGGTATACCAAAACATTTAGCGCTTTATACTGAGTCTCTAACTCATTATGGCCTGACAAAACATGGTTTCCTCCACTTTGTCTTCATCTATCATTTTATTGTGTAGGAAACGGAGGTCGGCGCAAGCCTTCTTCCGGTCCCATATTTTGATCCCACTAACGATCAATCTCTCTGCTTGAGCCCATTGGTCTCGTAAGCTCCCTGGTACTGGGACGCCTAGTTCACGTTCTTCTCGTTCAAATTCTCCTTCCATTATGACTTCGTATTTCTTTATCTAACTAAGGTTGATTTATGTTCACTTATTCTATGTATTCACAAACAGTTATATTCCCCGTACAGTATATTCGGCTTTTATAGTGCGATGTTTATTTCAACAGATGGAGAGACTTTTGAAAGCGCTTCGACACCCCCTTTCGGCGATGTGGCTTTCACAAGGAGTCGGAACCCAAGTCTTACAGAATCTCTTTATCGTCACGTTTAGCCGTCTAGATTAACCCCACAGCAAGAGTTTGCGAGATCCGGTCGTTTCAAATTGATTTTGAAAGTTGCGTTTCCCCTCTTGAAATAACCCCCAATAACACCCCTGCAGCTCCTTGTTGAGACTGTCCAGTGTTATTCTTTATCTAGTTCCGATGGAGTCTTTAGAAAACCATGAACTTCTTCTACCTTTAACGAGTTAGCCGTATGGTCCTGAAAGACCATATACAACACCCCTGCAGCTCCTTTTTGAGACTGTCCAGTGTTATATCTTTTTTAGTTCCGATGGAGTCTTTAGAAAACCATGAACTTTTTCTACATTTAACGAGTTAGTCGTATGGCCCTAAAAGACCTACGGGGCCTTTCACCTTTTTCTTACACCCCTCGATTTATACTTTTACAAAATAATTTATCTATTGTATTTTTTACCGTAAGACTATGACACTGGGAATGTCCCTGACAACTCTAAAATGTAGGTTCTATAGCCAATCACAGATTTTGATAGTAACAGGTATCTGTTTACCTTTTAGTTGTAGGGCGCCCTGGTTTTAGTTGTCAGAGATATTCGAGGTGTCTTCCCTGGACCGTTCGTCCGTTGTCTGTCGGTGTTCCTTCTATGAGTCTTCTACTCATCACGTCGGGGTCACCAAACTGTTGGAGCACCACACAGTGGCGTGGTTGAAGGTTCGCCTCTGCTCCGCGCCGATCGTTGATGAGTAGCCTTTGGAAGGAAAGGACTCGAACACCGAGGTCTGAGATAAGCAAAGAGCTGATTTTAATTGGTAAAAGCAACAGTACAAAATACAGAGTACCCCGGACTCAATTCTGCTGCCGTGTGATATACGTTATACGTATCAGGACAGTAAGTCAGAAGAGAGTGTCCAGTATTGAAATTGAACAGCTTACATACAAATTCAGTGGGAGGAGTTGTGTCGGTTGCTCCTCCCTTCATATCTTCTAATTGGTTGCTCACTCCTGGGCGTGCCCTAGGCAATGAGTCAGCAGTTGTTGACTTTGTCTGGTCCGTCCCCTCTCCTTACAGTGTGTATGTGTGTGTGTGTGTGTGTGTGTGTGTGTGTGTGTGTGTG
>CALSBZ010045338.1:38968-57897 GCA_943591055.1 Gobionotothen gibberifrons | reverse complement strand
ACACACACACACACACACACACACACACACACACACACACACAGAGCCGAGCTTGAATGAAACACAGAGACCCAGAAGTACTGTAGCATATTATTCTCGAATCAACCATCTTTCAAATTATGAATTTCACCCATAAAAAAATACATACATTTATTGGGGGTGCTATGCTAGGGGGAGCTGCAGCACCCCCTAGCGCCCCCCTGGCACTGCCTATGGATGACAGTGTTATTTTGACCAGTTTGGTTCAATTCTGCTTATTCTTGCCTGTCGTATAGATAGATAATAGAGTTTTTTTATATAACTGATGACTGTACATTTATATTTTGACCAGTTTGACTGTCGTATAGATGGATAATAGAGTTTTTGATGACTGTACATTTATATTGTACGGTCCAGTAGAAGTGAAAAACTGACCCCTTATTCTTTATAGCAGGTGGCAGTTTTTTTTTTTATGAAGATGTGTTGCTTGGATATAAAGTTAATCCTATTTGACTTTAAACGAAGATTATATTGAGTGAGATGAACCGATTGATATAACTCTCACTGATATCTTGCCATTTCATTCTCGGAAAGAGAGGGAGTAAGTCCTTTTACAACATTTTAACAACTTATTAAATGAGAAAATAGACAAACTGTCTTTGTAGCTTGTGTTACTAGGCAAGGTTTAAATAATGACCATCCACACAGACACCAAACACAGCACCATGCTATGGTAAAACCACTCACTATCTCTGGTGACTTTTAAAGTGGGCTGTTTTTAGCTATTATGTAGTTTAGTGCAGATATTCTTGGACCCCAGAGGATGGATACTAATGTCTTTGGTGGTCCCCTCATCCTTCATCCCAACACATTTTGGATGCATTTTCACGACATATGGACAGGATGACAATCACTAGAGACTCAAAGAGGAAAGTAAGGAAGCTAACATTTTAGCATTTGTAAAGGGTTAGTGTTACTTCAGGGACCCCTCTGCACTGCAGGAGAGCCTTTTGTTCTTCTAATTAGATTTTGTGAACGAAATGTCAATGTAATGCAGTGAACTGTCAGAAAATACACTGACAACTTAATTTAGACATGGAACAGAAGACACCACAGAATCTCTCACACAGAGCTGCGTGATGCTGACGTCAGTTCAGCTGGGTTTCATGTTATCTCTCATTATAATGTTAGGGGATTTTAACATTCTGTACAGGTTGGTATTGCAGATGACTCATGTTTACACGCATGAACTGAGGATATGAGGATTTTACACCACTCTCGTAACTCTTCCTGTGTTGCCATATACGGCTCCTCTTCTGTGGGTCATTGCTTACTCACACCTCCATAACATGTTATTATTACTCTTTGTGTCATCACATAACCAGCCAGAACCACCTTGTTAGAAATCCTACAAGATACCTTACATTAGATCTGATACATCGCCTAAGATATCAGGCTTTTGCAATATGCCTAATGCTGATTTATAATTAGCCTGATGCTGATGCCCTGCTAAATGTTTCAATAGAAAATAGACGTGTCTGTTGTTGAATCATCTTAGCCGTCCTTATCTTTTAGTTTGATCCATCTATTAAAATCATTTCAGGGCCTGATTCCAGATTGATGACCTCCTTCCAGTACAGTTGATGTTGTATTACGTTTTATTGATGTTTCTCTTTGTATCTTTGTATTGGTCACACCATTTATCTTTCAAAAGCTACTATTATTCAATGTCATTGTTAGTGACCGATTGTTTGCCAATGTTTTTGTGCTCCTTTTCTCCAGGTGAGGATGAGTTGGAAATATCTCCCTATGACGACACATTGATGGATTCTCACATGGCCTCCTTAGTGGCAGGTAAAGCACACACATTCTTTTGAATATGTAAGATAAGATATACTTTATTGATCCCACATTGGGAAATGTTTTTGTTAATTTTATTTCAATCTGCTTCGAGGTTTGTGAGTTAATTTCCTCCAAACTTGTTTAAATTTAAACCAAATCCACAGTCACACCGTTTTAATTTCACAGGCCTCCATTCTCTAAAAATCGAACCAATAAAGTTTTAAAACTCAGAGCCTTTACTATGTGAGAGTGCATAGTCAGACGACACTCTGCTAGTAAAACTGTTACAACACACAACTAATCAATATCCTTTTTGAACGGTTATTGTATGAGGCTATGCACTTCCATTCCCTCTTTACAACTGCACACACAGGTATTTTGAGCTTGGCTTATTTCAACCCCCCCCCCCCCCCCCCCCCCCCCCCACACCCCCTCAGCCTCTACCTACATGCAGCTGGACGGTGAGAACCAGTGCCTGAAGGCAGCACAGGACTGCGGCCTGTATGAGAAGTGTGGCTCCCTGCGGTCAGAGTACGTCCTGGCCTGCACTAAGCGGGTCTCCATGACCAGCCGCTGCAACCAGCACAAGTGCCACCGGGCCCTGAGGCGCTTCCTGGAGCGGGTCCCTGAGGAGTACAGCCTGGGGGTCCTGTTCTGCCCCTGCACCAACACCCTGTGTGGGGAGAGGAGGAGGAAGACCATCGTGCCCTCCTGCTCCTACCAGGACCCTGAGGGGGTGCAGCCCAACTGCCTGCACCAGCAGAACTTCTGCCGCCGGGACGACCTCTGCAGGTCAGAACCGCTCAGATTGTTGTATATATGGATGATGCTGGTCGTAATTACAATATGAAAAAGGCTTTTGAATTACAAGTTTGATTACATATTATTCCTGTTGATACCAAGGGTATGTACGGAAGAGGATTAGGGCCACATAAGAAAAATGTTTTCGGATGTAACCAAAAGTAAAAAGTTCTGGCTTTATTCTCAGAATTCTTATATTATGAGAAAAAAAGTCTGAATTGTGAAACAAAGTCAGAATATGTACACTGTATTACCTTCTGGTTTTTATTTTGTAAAATCCAAGAATTCTGACTTTTTTCGCAAAATTCTGACTTTTTTCTTTCTGAGAGATTAAAGTATTTATTTAAACTTTTGGTCACATCCCTAATTTAGCTAATTTTGCCATAATCCTCTTCTGTTGGTATGTGATGTTGATGCATGCAGTACAGTATGTGTCTGCATGTGTTTTTTATGGGCAAGTATATGCCGCACAATTATTTTGCTTACCACAAATCCAGGGAATGTATACTACGTCTATAGCGACCGCAGGAAACAAACAAGTCCCTGAGAGGCTGAGGCCGGGCCTGTTTGATATTGTATGACACGCTAAAAAAGAGTACTTGCTGAGATCAAAACTCTGTTGAATTGTAATAATTCAACAGAGAAAAAATACGCGGTGATCAGACATAGACATTGTAATTATAATGATCAAAGCAATCATTAATCTTGCGGTCAACAAAAAGTACAACGGCCCTGTGTCGCCCTCTCTTCCACACACACACCTCACGCAGGTGAACAGGATTATAATGAGTGCCACCCATATCCATGTGACCCAAGCCAACCAATCAATAGTGATCAAACAAATATCTTATATTAAAACAAAACACATTACTATACATGTTTCATGGCTCCTACAACATCTCTTAACCTATATATTTAACCAAATATTAGATCTTGTTAACATGATCAGTTGCATGTAAATAGCGTTTTGGATCAATGCCATTCATTCCTATTCACAGAAAGTATCACAGCAAATTCCTCAGCATATCAGATAACGGCGTGCTGGAAACTTGTTGATTTAGTCGCTAATTGCCGTACCAATAGCAAGCTCCATCAGGTGGCAAGATAACAACAATGGTTAGTTTCCAAAAAGGCTGCTCATAATCCTCCAAGCTAACTATTAGCCAACTAGCATGTTGGTCTAAAGTGTTTTATTATAAATGCTCTCATCTTACAATACATTCACATTTGTACCATGACTGTGCTCTTGGCCCATACATCCTGTAATGTGTCATGTACGGGGAAAGCACATTTCCCGGTACAATACACATTTAAAACCAGTACATCAGCAGGCTGGTATTTGCCTTAAAGCGCTTATGATTCCTTAAATCCTGTGTAAACGTGAAAGATTCAAAGAACACTGGGTACAGAGCAAAATGAAGAAAAGACAGAGAAAAGTCCAGATGTACGCGTAGTAAAATGCATACAAGAACAATGGTATTGGATTGGAAACCCGACATCTGTTCAACCCAAATGTACATGCACGCCCTAACATACACTTCCAAACATCCTGCCTCTGTGTTTGATGCTGAGTTGTTGTTTGTGTTGTTGCCAGGTCCAGACTGGCTGATTTCCTCAATAACTGCCAGCCGTCTCCTCTGACGGCCACCGGCTGTCTCAAAGACTCAGCGGGACTGTGCCTCCGAGCCTACGCCGGACTCATCGGTACGGAAGCAGCACGTTTGTGGATGAAATGTTTTGCTAGAATAATCTAATTATACTAATTCCAAATTCTGCTTTAATGTTTTCAAATTGAGGGCCACATTTTTACATTATCATATTAAAAGTAGGTCACAACGTAAATCTACCAAGTAGATAAAGTAGAACAAGTCCAGTCAAGATATCAGACGATGTAAACGGGATTTGATGCTTAGAAGAACAAGAGAGGACAGAATTGTGATCACAAATAATTTTTATTCATTCTGTCATCAAGGCCTGATTCAATTAGGATTCTTTAAAGGCAGTCCCCGAGGCAAATTCATAGCTCAACTATTGCCCTCTCCGGCATGTACATCAGCCACGCTTCATTTGTATAAGATAATGCATAAACAACTAAATTCATGACTAGAGTTTGATTTTCAAGACACAATAGTCATTATAAGCCCATAGTGAAGCATGCGATTCAGAAATTGAGTCACCAGCACACTGTGGGCCAATTTCCATCTTTCTCACACATAAAGCCTCACATTATGGTTGCTCTCACACACACGCACACACCCTAGAAACAACAGCAGTGCTGGCAAATGGACTGCATTTATAGAGCGCTTTTCTAGTTTTCTAGCAGCCGCTCAAAGTGCTTTAATTTAACAACACAAGTCAGAACACACACACACACACACACACACACACTATACACACACATGCTGCTCCTCATATGTGTTGGGTCTGTGCTGTGACTACCTCAGCAACAGCTCTGCAGACGTGTCTCTGTGGTGTAACTGTGAGGGCAGCGGCAACCAGTGGCAGGACTGTCTGAGGCTGCAGCGCATGTTCACACACAACCCCTGCCTGCGTGAGTCTACACACACACACACACACACACACACACACTATACACACACATGCTGCTCCTCATATGTGTTGGGTCTGTGCTGTGACACAGTGACAGATCTGATCACTTTGATGTGTTAGAGTATTGTTTACTGGCACCTTCAAACTGAATTTATTTGCTCAGAATTTGTTTTTGTTTTTCCGTAAACTTAGTATTTTCAGTTGATTTCTTGGTTATTTTATATCGCTCAGGTTTAACAAATCCGGATTCCATTTCCACCAGAACATTATGTTTTTCTATATGATAAAGAGATAATGTGTTTCAAGGCTAACTTCCTGCTGCTAGTAATCCACCTTTAATGTGGACCAATAAAAGTCCTCAGACCTGAATCGCATATATATTTTAGAGGGGGGGGCAACTGGACCATGTAACAACGGCTGTGTTACCAGCTGCCCAGGGTTACCATGATAGTTGCACATTTTTGAGAGTATTTACTATTCTAGCACAATATCACATATCTTCATTTTAAATTAAAATACACTATTTAAGTACTTGGGCCAGGTCATGTTTCCGGAGAGGAAACCTGGTTGATATTTTGCTGTTTAAGGTGCATGATAGAAATATGTTTGTTTTTGAGTGTGGTTAGCACGGAGCTTGAGTCAAAAATGGTTAGCCTAGAGTAGCATAAACACTGAAAAGGAGGGGAGATGAGCCCACCAGGGTCTGTGCCCAGATAAAAAATACTTCTCATTTAAATACTCTCAGATTGTCTATCTTGTTTAGTTAATCTGTACATAAACAGACATGCTAATATACACATTTTTTATTTTAAAGGGACATATGTGCTGGAACTATTTGGTTCCAAACAGTTGGGCACCCTGACATGGAGCAGCTTGTTATCACAGTGAGGTTGCCATGTTGTGTACTAGCGTGTCTGTACAGAGACCAAAACCTTCAAATTATTTCAGACTGAGCCAGGTAGCTGTTTCCCCCCCAGTTTGAGGCTTTATGCTAAGCTAAGCTATCGACATCCTGAGGAACAATCTCATATTTCAATCTTGGATAAAAGAGATTATGAATAATTTCTAAAACCTCAAACAATACACTTTTTTTGCTGTTTAAGATATTTGTTCAAATTGGGTTGAAAGAATACCTTAGAGCCCCGCTGCATATATCTTTTTTATTTAAAGAAATGTCCTGAAGGCATTTTCCTTTTCCTAAAAATATTCGTATTACATTTTTTATTTCCTATGGTTTCATGGCATCTGTCCCATGATGAACCGTTTGAGGCTTAGTCATAGTCACGTTTAAAATATTTACCAACAATAGGCCTATTGCTATCCATAATATATCTGAGAACTATGAAAACAGAATTAATGTGTCACCATCAAAGATACTCTGAGGAACAACTCAAAGGGAATACAGGAAAAAAGCATTTGACACAATGTCTGCTGAATCCGTCTTGGTAGCTGGTTCCTGCCGTGGTGTTCACAGCATGAGCTCACCCTACCTTCATATGTCCGCTACATGTTACAGCCTTAGCATTCATGAGATTGTGTCAGTGCGTGTCAGTGCGCAGCCTTTGGCTCAGGAGGTGTGAGGAGAGGAGCCGGAGGCAAGAGCTGTCAGTCAATCACAGCAGCCGTCAATAAGCCTGTCGATACACAGCAAGCCTGTATGTCCAAACACTAAAGTCAAGATCGATGCGTCGATGCACTTCCCATAAAGCTGAGTGATTTATCAAGCTGCCGACAGCTCAAACAATAAAACTGACAAATAGATATGTAGGTTCACGCCCACTCAGATGCAATGTGCAGCACACACACACACACACACACACACACACACACACACACACGCACACACACACACACACACACACACACACACACACACACACACACACACACACACACACACACACACACACACACACACACACACACACACACACACACACACACACACACACACACAGTAATGGGCTGTGTTTCCATGCAGGTAACTCTATCAGTTGGATGGGGAGCCCGGGCTCCCTGCCGGCAGACTTCACCCCCCTCCCCGCTCCCCGGCCCTCCCCACTGGTTCAGGAGGATGAGCTGCTGAGCAACAACCACCTGCCCGAACACAACAACATCGTGAGTACACTTCACTTTTTAAATTACCTTTCAGACTTTTGTCTCGAGGCATTTTCTATTATCTTTGGTCTGAGCTCATCTTGTCACTGTCACACAGTAGGTTATATATTTATCTATTTGTTTTATCTCCATGGCTGGGGCTGTTTATTCGTTTGATCATTTTACGGTTTCGGTTTGTGAGAGAATCAGAATAGCTTCATCAGTCCCACAGAGAGATATTAACATTGTTACAGCAAAAGTGAAGAGCAGAAAATAGCAAATAATTAATTAAAGGGGACCTATCACGCAAAATGCACTTTTTGATGTCTTTTATACATAAATATGTGTAATTTCTTTTCACATTTCTTTAAAAAAAATCTTTATACCCCGAATCAGCACTTTAGTAACAGGGCTGAAACGGAAGGATATGAGGCATGGCTAGAATGGGTGATCTGCTTGGTATTTTGAGCAAAACACTTCATAGACATGTTTTTTATATTTTTTTTAATATATCTGAGCCCTATGCTATTGCCTAGAAATAGCATGATAGGTGACCTTTAAGAGGCTTGCATAACATATTTAAGATAAATAACACATTAACACATTACAATTTACAAAATGACATGTGCAAGTGGACAACAAAAATAACCAGTAACAGTATTTTTCTTTAAAATTAAGTGTAGCATGTAAAAAGTAGTGTGATAACAGCCAGGTTACAGTAGTAAAAGGGGAGGTATATATTGCACAGTTATTTACAGATGTATTACAGTCGTTGAATTGTCTAACTAAAAGATAGACAACACAAGATGGTATTTGCAGATATTCTTTTATAATTTGTCACATCTTTCAAATGTACTGTATGTAAGAAATTAGTGTATCACATATTCTCAGTCTGTTCATTTAATGTATATAGTAATATTTCGAAAAACAGATGTGCATATAATTTATACATTTTCAAAATGGGGAGCACAAAGGCACAAAGGCACAAAGGCACAAAGGCAATGGAAATCAACAAAATTAACGTGATAGTTATCTGTAGGTATTGGTCATACATTAAAATCTGAGGACGGTCACCAAATCGGGCAAGGGGCTTCTCCATATCCTGGCTCCCTTTATTTTGCTGCCCTTACTCAGAGCTCCCCCAAATGTGATTTTAGCTTACAGACTCTCAAAGTTTCGTAACTCCAAACAGGGTCAGGGGCCTAAAGTTACAGAATGATTCTTCAGGAGCACATTTTGGTTTAAAGCAATGTAATAGATACAGCCTATGCAAATAGAAACAATAGGAATATTATGAGGGCAGTTAGAGAGTGTGAATGTCTTTATTTCAGTGATGCATTCAGTAATAGTTTGGATTGATCAAATGTCATTGATGGTTGTCCTCATGAGAAGATCACACCTCTCATCAGTGGTCGTACAACAGTGAGTCAGCATTCCATTGGAGGCTGAAAGGAGCAGCTCTGGGCAGGAGTTATCAGAACACTTTGGCAAGCTGTCAAAAGATTCTGTAGAGCGTGTGATCCAACGGGAGCAGATGATGGTAGATAATAGTTAAAGTTAATCAGAACTCAATACAGATGTGAGATAGAGATGTAAGAAATATAAAGTGATTCTCCATCCTGCTTCGCAACCTCATATCTAACATTAGGTGATGAAATATATATATATAATATATATATTTTATTGTTGGTTAAATAAAGTAAACAATGATTTAGGATGAACAAAGATAAATAACTTTATTCAACCTGTCCATGCTCGTCACAACTTTTGAAGCAACTGGGAATAAACGGTTCACTGTGCACTGCATGTGGATCTTTGACCTCAGACAGACTGACTCAAGGGGATGACAGTGGACGAAGACACCTGTTTCACCATCATTGTAATCACTGGACCACCCCAGGGCTCAAGTTTGCTGATGAAACAGCTTTTGCTGGCTTTATCACAAATAAACCATTTAAAGGGCTACCTAAAGAAGAGGGTCTGTCCTCCTCTTGTCAGGACTACAATATAAGCCTGAATGTCAGCAAGACTAAGGAGGACCAGTGGCGAACCGTGTCTATCACAACTGGACCTTCTGTAGACACACACACCCCCCGCCACCACCGCAAACCCTCCCCCCCGGCGTTATAATGTCCGTCTTTTCACTGAATTGTTGTCTTGAAAAGGGCACTCACAACAATTCCGCAACAACTTCATCTTCACCTGTTGCACGTGCCATTTCAACGTTAAAAACAATAAAACGGCATTAATTGCTTTGTCGCATTCATCTAGATCCTCTGTCTCGATCCAGTGAACTACCGGGCCTTCTAGAGTACCCTGGAACCGAGGGAAACTCTGAAAGAATATGCCCATTAGCTACAAATCAATATATGATTGGTTGATCAAACTGTCAGTCCAAACGTACGCTCTCATTCAGTGCAACGGCCAGGGCATTATATCAAGGATATAGAATGCCTTGGTTGAGACCCAGAACAAGATCTAATTGGTTGCTTTCTTTTCTAACACAAAACCACTGAAATGCGTAGTGCATGGACCGAGAAGGACAAACAAATCAACGTAACACTGTAATATTACAGATCAACAACACAGATACGATTCTCATTTATTCATTTTATATACATTTTATTTATATAATTAAATCGATTTTTTGTTTGTTTTATCTGAGTGTCCCAGGGTATTCTCTGAATACCTTGAAGGCCCTGACGGTTCGCCACTGAGGAGGACTAAGTAGGCTTTGGCAAGAAGCAGAGAAGGAACAACGCACTCCGTAATACCATTGTTCCCTTAATGGAGAGTTGACCACTTGAAATACATCGGTGTCCACATCCCAGAGAGTGAGAAAGGCAGAGACCTCAGACACTTGAAGAAACACATTTACAGACCTGTTGGCGAGTATCAGGAGGTCCATGAGTGGTGGTTTTGAGGTGGGAAAGGACAAGCGCTCAATACTTGATTACTACAGAGGTCAGTAGGACGGGTTTGAAGTCCTTAAATCCTGTGATCCTTGATCATTTGGGGATTGGGATGATGGTGGAGGTTTGAAGCAGGCTGGTACATGACACATCTCCAGTGAGGTGTTAAAGACTTCTGTAAAAACCGGAGACAGCTGATCTGCAAAGTGCTTCAAAGTGGTGGGTGAGACTGAGATAAAAGCTTTGTGTCTCTGGTCAGGGTGAGGGGAATGCCTTGGAGGGTGAGGTGCTTTGAGTTTGTTGTTTCCTGGGAATTGAATAAGCCAAGTTTGATGTGGTCTTTTTGTTGTGGTGCATGTTTGCAGTTTTTTTGCATCCAGTGTAACCAGTGGCGACTGGTCATTAGGGGCAGGTGGGGCACAGCCCCACCTAGTGTCAGCAGAAAGTATTAAAAAATAATCATTACAAAAAAATTCTAAATAAATAAATTCAAAAATATATAAAATATATTTTAAGATCATGTTTAATCAACTGATTCGTCTGTACATTGCTGTTTTAGTCTGTTTTCTTCTAATTCGTGTCTACAGTGTGCCTATTGAGCCGTTTTGAACAATGTGGGACAAAACCTGATCTTGCCCTCCCTATCACTGTCAAAGTGAACGGTGACTGTAAAAACTACACTGCGCATGCTCAGAGTATTGTCCTATTTAATGTGTGTGGCAAAAAAAAAATGACCGGAGGGGCATAGAGCTGCCATCCCCACCATACGTCATCTCACATCATTCAGAGCTGATTGGCTGTAAGCACGTGTGCCGCGAAAAGTGTAGTGTGTGGAGGAGGAGACGAGAGAGAGCAGCGGAAACCCGGAAGTAAGCTGCGCACGGGTTCCCTCGACAAAAACAATGATATTTCTCCATAGGATTTTAGAAAATAGCTCGAAATAAGAACTGTGGGTAACGGTTAGATAAATGCACGTTTTGTTCAGCCGGATAATATCCACATGTCTACCCTACTTTTATAATTTTCGAATCATAAATCTATCGGTCATAAATCTATCGATTTGACTTTTGAAACTACAAGAAGATAAGGAGGACTTTTAGAAAAAAGTAATAGAGATTTTTGTCCAGAGGGATAGCATGGACTTCATCTTCAAGTCAAGGTAAGACCACAATTGTATTGGAAATGGGATCTTAAGAGAGAACAATCCAATATTTAAATGATAAAATGACATTTTTGAACTGTATGTTTAAAATGAATCGAAGCATCAGACTAAAATAATAGAATATTTAGATTTAGGACAACATATTATATTTGTAAACCTGAAGAGTCAGTGCCAGTGCCTCACCATCCATGAACCTCACTGCATGTCACTGGCTCACTGCAGAAGTTTATATATAAACATCTACGTTTTTTGTGCCCCACCACTTTTGTACATATAGAAACGCCACTGAGTGCTTTGGAGTGAGTTGAGGTGGAGTGGAAGAAGTAGAAGATCTAAAGGAGAACAGAGAAGGGACCGAGCACTGCACCTTGAGGGACCTCGGCTTCAGGAGTGATAAGGGTGTAAAGGGATGTGGAAACCTTGATTTGTCTTCTATGGTTGGGAAAGAAGCTTGATATGGTTGATAGAGAGTTGTCTTTTGAGTTGTATTTGTCTTGTAGTATGTAGAGTAACCCGCCACATGTTTTCAAAAGAAGCCAACTTGCCCAAAAGTCCTTCTTTGTGTGAAGCATGAAGCACAGAGTGGCGGTGCCTTCAAACAGTTTAAGGATGTTTCTGAGGAGGCAGATGGGTCTGTAGTTTGTAGGATGTTTTCAATCTTTTCCTGGTTCATGGATTGGATCATTGTGACCTTTTTCCAGGTGGTGAGGCAGGTGGTGATTAGGAGGCCGAGCAAGTAGAAGTAGGTTTTTGGAGGCCTACTTGATCAAAATTGTGTCTATGTGGTGTTCTCTGGGTGCCTTATTTTACTTATTTTTTATTCAGGTAACCTTTGATTCTCCAAAATTCGAATCAAAGTGTGGACCAGAGGCACGGGAATGAATGCTGTAGAGTTCAGCTATGAATAGATTTGATCATTCTTGGTGATAATTATTTTTATCATAGTTTGCATTGGTGTATGAGAGTCAATATGTTGATGGATGTACCACCACTCTTTTTAAACTGCATAATGCAAACATCCTCAAAAAAGGAGTAACTTTCAAAATGGAAGTGAGAGCATTTAATGAACATTATAGTAGATGGAGTGTTTAACCTCTTAAGCCCTGAGCCTGTTTTTCAGGTTTCAGGCTCGAAAATGCCACTGACACAACAAATGATATATCTTCACTTCTAAAAGGGGTAAATTAATAATAATTTTTCTCAAAGCAAGGTTACATCTGTGAGTTGGATGTAGAAGTATCAGAATCAATACAGATGTTTTCATTTTAAAGTAAATTCAGATGGAACATAGTAAAAACATGTAAATTCTAATGTCCGCCTAAAAAAAGACGTTACTTATAGTGAAAACCACCCTTGCATGACGGGTTAGTAGACTAAAAGCTTTAGGAATCCAAACTATAACATATAATAAGTACCCTGTATCAAGATTGATGCAAAACAAGTGAAATTTGACCTTTTTAGAGAGATTTAGAAAAATAAAGTCCTGACGGACTCACCTCTGAGTAATTTGGGAACCGTCAGTTCCATTTGACCTTTTTCACTGTAAAAATCATTTTATTACTTTGAATTTTCACTATAGGTATTCATTCCATCCAAATACAACTGTTGTAAAAAAAAAAAAAGAAACATAATAATAACATGGGCCCGCATGTGAGTGGTGGGGGAGGGGGCGACGAGGATCGTCTGTATCATATCTGCATCGCTGTCAACATTAGTCACAATTTCCATTGCCTGTAAAGTAGTAAGCATCTCTTTCCTGTGAGCCATTATTTGACAAAACTCAAAGTACAGAAAAAGTCCTAAACGCAAATATTGTAATCTGCTCTGGTATCTGCTGTCCGCTCTGTGCTCCGTTCGCTCTGGGTCCTGCTGCAATTCCTGCTTCCTTACGTAGTAAACAATAAATAGAGTCTGCTGCATAATGTGCTCACACTGGCTGGCATACTTTATCCTTTACGCAGGACCATATCTCTGGAACCCATTGGTCGATTCGTGTGATTTACACCTTTTTCCTAACCATCAGATGCAATAGAATCGAGGGGCAGTTCTCAAATCCACGTAAATATTACCATAGCGGGCGTAATAGAGAAGCAAATGAAGCATATCTGAAAGTGCAAGCCTGGAGTGCAAAACTTTATACCCAGTATATTGCCATAAATATGATGATGGATTATCAGTCAAAATTTCTACGTGACACAAAGACATTGGATTAACCTTGAGCGGCGTTTTTATTCCGGTGAACACAACTTTTGATCACAAATCAAAAAAGGTAAGACGTAATTCTTGTAATATTTTTGAAACCGGATGTTGTTTACTTTCTCTTTTCTGGCTGATAACTCCGCAATTCGGGGTCGTACAGTGATGACATTACATGTCTGGAATCTGTGGAGTCTCAGCTTTAAATCGTATATCTTGTTTGTGCAGTTAAGATAGAAATAAGGGCATTTCTACCGTGAGTTCTGTGTAAAAAAGCGTTAGCATTAGTTAGCATTTGTTCGCTCAATGCTAATTCAAAGGCTTGGTATTACTCTTGTGTTTTTTTTAGCTAAGAATTGTTCATATTGTCAGTTAGCGGAGTTTCTTACCTTTAAAAGGGTATGGAACATTAATAGTTTCATAAATGTTAAGAAGCCCTGAGACATAGTCTCGAAAAAAAACTGTGGGAGCTGGGGGGACCTTCGGGCTTAAGAGGTTAATGTTAAATAACCCTAACCCGAGTACAGTGGAGGCAAACTAATTTGAATGCTTTAAATTGTCTAAAAACTTAGACAATTTTAGGATAAAAAAACTTTTTAGGATAAAAAACCTTTAAGATGTTGTTTTTCAACACATAAATGGCCTTTTTAGATTGAGCCAGTTTAGTTGTGAAATGTTCCAGTATCAAACAAGTGATCCTTCAAGTCATACATTTTCCTGGTATTTTGTGCTTAGCTGGTGAGGGCATCAGTGTCAAACCAAACAAATGTTCAAACTGTCGTTCAGACTATCCTGTCCCAACCAATCAGGCGTCACAGGCTTTTTTATTTGATTCCTGTCAGGACTCACAGCAGAACAGCCGTGCAGGAATATTCTGAACACATATGTTCTGAGAGCTCCCCGGCTCCTGGCTGCCCTTGTCCAACACTGACCGTTAAATGTGGTCCAATCCAATTGCGGTGCTGGCCACTGTACCCTTGGCCAGACCACAATCTGCCGTGGCTGTGGCTCCCTGGCTCCAAGCATGCCTCACTGCCAGAGATAATCTGGGCCGCCAGACAAGAGGGGATTCCAGCTCTCTCCCTCCCTGAGATGCCCTCCTCCGCTCACTCCCTCTCTCCCTCTCTCCCTCTCTCCCTCTCTGTGTCTCTTTCCCTGAGAGAGGATTAGATGAGGTGTTGGTTGGAAGCAGAGCATCAGTCAGGCTTCATTAGTATGAATTTATTCAAGCCCATATGTCTCCCCCTCTTTCTTTTCCTTCCCCAAATCCCCCACTTACCTTCTTCTGTCCTTTCCTCTATCCGTCCTCTTTCTTATTTTAATCATACATTCTTTTCTTTCTGTTCATCCTGAAACCTTCACTTCTGCCCCCCAACCCCCCCACCACCACAACCATCCATACCTGCACTACATCTCCTCATCCGTCCATCACTCTGCCGCTTGCCTTGGCTTCGGCTTGTTCCTCTAAAGTGAATTTGAAAGGTTTCAGTATCCTCTCAGGCAGCGAAAAAAAACATCACATTTAGAAACGCAAATGAATACTCTTTGTTTTAAATGCTACATTGGAGTGAGGTGGGACTTTTATATGATTTTAAAAACCAGCAGCCTGGCAATTTTCCCATTTGAAGAGATATACGGTGGCCCTGAAGTGCAAGACACCACAGCATTTCAGAAAACACTACAGCATTACAGAAATTACGTGGTGTTTTCTGAAATGCTGTGGTGTTTTCTGAAATGCTGTTGTGTTTTCTGAAATGCTGTGGTGTTTCCTGAAATGCTGTTGTGTTTTCTGAAATGCTGTGGTGTCTTGCACTTCAGGGCTACCGTAGATGTGTGTTTAACTGTAACAACCATGTATTTGTACACATAAATGGTCCCTGGATAGGAGCTGGTCCTGAAAATAACCCAAGTCTGTCTCCTTGACTCCAATCAACAGAATATTTAAGCCTTTTTCTGCCCTCCATAACCTGTGTCACAAAAAAGCAAAAGATTAGAGGAAAGGTTACGAGACTCTTAGTATTTAAAAAACCTGCACAGACTGGAGAAAAGTTTAAAAAGAAGTTGCTCTTCCTTTACATTATGACATCCATTTTAAATGTTTGTCAAGCACAAAAAGATAGTTCACATCACTCTTCAGATGTGAGGAGGCCATAATCTGTGTCTGGGCCCCGAGGCACAGCAACACAACTGACTGGTTTACAGCTTCTGCAACTGTTGGACGAGATGATGGAAAGTTTCAAATGTGTCAAAGAACGTCAGTAAATAAACTGGAACACCAGGAAACGAGCAGGTATCAGAATCATATTTCATTGAGATGATAGAATCCCGTATTATTATCAGCATAAGAACAATCTGCGCTCAACAACGTAATGCGGGCCTTGGGCTCCTCCAGATGTTGGTGCATATCATTCAGGCTGAACAGCTGGGCTTCCTCAACACTCAGCAGCCATAACACTGCAGTGAATCATATTCAGCAACAGCTTAAAAGTTTTAAATAAAGACTCAGATTGATCAAAGTGCTCTCACATGGCCTGATGTGATGTCAGATCTTTGATCAAACATCAACACAAACCTCATTCTATGTTTGTGGCTTCTCAAAGCTAGATGACTTCTTTGTGATTCGGTTAAGTTTAACAATTGTGATAATTACATTTCTAAAATGACTTATTTATATACATATATATATATATACACATGGCCCTCTGAAATAAATATAAACTAAATCCTCAAATAAAATGAGAAAAAGTGTTTAAACGCCCTTTGAGAAGACAAATTGTTTTCTGATCCTAAACTATATCATCAAACCTAATTTGTCTTGTTTAAAATAATAAAATACAAATCTGATTTAGGATTTTACAAATGACTGTTTTTAAATTTTATTTTATAACGTGTTTCCGCTGCACTATTTCTGAATGCTCTTAACGTCTTTTATTTTTGTAAAGCACTACGAATTGCCTTGTGTTGAAAGGTGCTATATAAATAAAATTGCCTTGCCTAGAGACGAGGCTCATGAAACATTAAGAACTCAGAGCAACCCTAACTTCTTCAGCCTCCTCCACCCAACCACCCAACCTTATGAACTACCAACAGTGATTTTAGTGCAATATCTGCCTGAAGAACTCAGATGATCTGAGAGTTTAGTGGAACATTTCCTACCGTAGTAAAATGCTTGTATGTGCTGTTCTTAGGCATTGTCAATCTAAATGAGGAAATGCTCCATAGGTCTTCACTAACACGTATTCTTTCCTTCAGGTGGTGGACAGTGAGGAAGAGGAGGACCTGACACAGACAGAAGAGGAGGGCAATGAAGGTGGCCAGTTTGATGTGATCCCACAGTACTCAGAGAGGGCCACCGTCTCCAACCTGGGCTCCGGGGGGACGGGCGGGGCGGCCCCCCTCACCACCCCCCCCAACGCCGTGCTATTGCTCCTCCTGCTCCTCTCCACCTCCCTCAGCTGGGGGTAGGACCGGGGATACAGAGAACACACACACACACACACACACACACACACACACACACACACACACACACACACACACACACACACACACACACACGTACATGCACACGCTCACATATGATGGACCTTCCAACAATCCTGGACTGATGGCTGTAAAATGATAGGAGACATAGTGAAGACATGGACTTCTCATTTTGTCAGTAGCATCCTCTTGATTCCTCACTTCTGTTATCTTTTGTTCTTTTGAAACTTGCACTTTGTTCAACGTGGTGTGACTGCAGCTGCCGTGGTGTATTGAAGTCCTGTGAGCACAAGAGACCTATCTGTGGTTGGTGTGCACATGCTGCCATCAACCAATAAGCATAATGTAAAAAAATATGTTCATTTGAGTGGCTTGTTCGGTTGTTAGCACAAAAACCTTAGCAGGCCAAGGTGTGTTAGCAAAAGAAAATATTGAGGGCAGCTGAATAGAAAACGTCAGCCTCCTAACTTTAGTCATCAGTAGTGAAAATACATTTCTGACAACATAGATGTCTATTTGCAGAAAAAAACAAGTGTCCACAAACTCTTTCCAAAAATGACTGCAATGGCTGGCATACAACATAACCCAATCCAACATAACAAATACAGAATATTTAAATTAAGCCTGCACAGTTAACGTCAGCTTAACCTTATCAAGAGGCTACACATATTTACCAAGAACCTAGCTATGCTACCTTTCCATTTATCTGTTGGCCTACAGTGTTAGCAGAGGAGCAACGTTAGCCATATGAGAAGAAGGTGTGAACAGTCAATACAACGGCTTCTCCGGTTCTTTCCATTCTGCACTTCACTGTAATACTGTACCATGCTAATGAATTGCATTAGGCTGCAAGCATGTTGCGAACCACTGTTAGCATTTTGGGCTGTTAGCATCACACAAACACTGCTTCTATGATGTTTCTTACTGTTTGAGTCTTTCATTTGATTTCACTGTTGATTTATTGATTTCATTCATAAATTCAATGTAACTGATTATTTTACCTGACTCAGTTCAGATAATGACGATCCCAAGCTAACTAGCTACAACTTTATCAACTTTGCCGGCAACATTATTAAACTGCTGGATGTATAGAAACATACTCCAAACCCTTATAATTGGCTTACTAAAATGTTGTAACAAATAAAGAAAATATCAAAAGCTTGGTACATTTTATAATGGCATCTTAAAAAAATACATGTTTTTGCATGCTAATGAGCTACGCTAGCTAAATTGATCAAGTTAAACTATGGACTAACATGTTATGACATCGACTTTTCCTGATTTACAGCTCAAATATCCATCTATACATTTCTTGGTACCACTTTACAATAAGACTAGCCTTATAAAGGATTCATAAAGGGTTTATAATTAGTTTATGAATTAGATTGTAAACACTTTATTAATCATTAAGAACCATTTATAAACCAGTTCTAACATAGACATCAACACAGGCTCACTATTTGGCAAGATGACTAAGCCTTATATTGGCACTAGCTTACTTAGTATTCTTCATCAGCCAGCATCCTTGGTATCTGTTGATTCCCCCCCATCCATCTTGATGTTTCTTGGCATCTCTTTATGACCATTTATTTACAAGTTACTAACATTTATAACTGCCAAAAGGGAGCCTTATTGTAAAGTGTAAAACACATTCCCATTTATTAATGAGATACTACCATTTCTAATAAGGCTTAGCAGTACAGATAAATGTGGGCTCACTATTTGGCAAGCAACTGGTCACAGTTGCCCTGTTTACCTCCATCCATCCATCCATCCATCCATCTTCTCCCGCTTATCCGTGGTCGGGTCGCGGAGGTATCAGTTCCAGCAGAGAGCCCCAAACGTTCCTTTCCCTGGCCACATCAACCAGCTCTGACTGGGGGGTCCCAAGGCGCTCCCAGGCCAGC
>CALSBZ010045338.1:3194-18968 GCA_943591055.1 Gobionotothen gibberifrons | reverse complement strand
GTCCCCTCTCAAGTTCCTTCTCAGGTCCCCTCTCGAGTCTTTTCTCGAGTCCCCTCTCAAGTCACCTCTCGAGTCTCCTCTCGAGTTCCCTCTCGAGTCTCCTCTCGAGTTCCCTCTCGAGTCTCCTCTCGAGTCTCCTCTCGAGTCTCCTCTCGAGTTCCCTCTCAAGTCCCCTTTCAAGTCACCTCTCGAGTCCCCTCTCAAGTCCCTACCCAATGTCCTGGTCCGTTGGAGGTCCCGCCGACTACTCTTCTGCCAGGGGTCCGCCAACCCTATGTCCTGTTCCGTTGGGGGTCCCGCCGACTACTATACTATTCTGCCGGGGGTCCTGCCAACCCTATGTCCTGTGCCGTTGGAGGTCCCGCCGACTACTCTTCTGCCGGGGGTCCTGCCAGCCCTATGTCCTGTGCCGTTGGAGGCCCCGCCGACTACTGTCTTGCCGGGGGTCCTGCCAACCCAATGTCCTGTGCCGTTGGGGGTCCAGCCGACACCTGTTTCGTCGGGGGTCCTGCCAACTCCATGTCCTGTGTCGTTGGGGGTTCCGCTGAGGGTCCTGCCAACTCCATGTCCTGTTTCGTTGGTGGTTCCACCGGATTTCCCGCCAACACCAGATCCTGTCCTGTTGGGGGTCCCGCTGACACGTGCTACGCCGAGGGTCCTGCCGACACCAGCCCTTGCTCCGCCGGGGGTCCCACTGACGCCGGCCCATGTTCCGTGCAGGGTCCCGTCTCCGCCTGAGATCTCCTCCTCAAACTCTGCCTTGCCCCCGGGCCGTCCGCCCAAGACCCCCTCCTCAAACACTGCCTTACCCCTGGGCCGTTCCGCCCGAGACCCCCACCATGGACGCTGCATTGGTCCCTCTCCCTGTGTTTTTCCTCCCTGTCGTTTCCCTGGTGTGTCTAATTGTCTGATTGTGTTCACCTGTTGCCCTTGTGTTTCTCCTTCCCTGCCCGGCTGTTTCTCGTCTCGTGATTTCCCCTCCCTGTATTTAGTCTTGTCTCTTCCTGTGTTCGGTGTCGGTTAATTGTTTGTCTTTCCTGTCTCCCTCCATGTTGGTCACGGTCTGTTCTTCTTCTTCTTTGCTTTAATGGCGAATCGCTTCCACTTGGAGCATATATCGCCACCTACTGTTGATTTATTTAATGTATAAACTGCCCATATTGTTCATGTAGAACAGTGTTCACGTAAGCCTGCACATTGTTTTTATTTTTCATTGAATGTAACAGTTTCAAGAAGGATACATCTATTACAGGTTGAGGTAGCAACCATGGTGGAACAGCTGATAACAACAGTGTGTGGAGTTTAAAGCGATCAAGTCATATTACAGGATAAAGGAAATACAGTTTAACTGCCGTTGCAGGAAAGACGGCCGGCCAAATCACAGACTGTGTGAACGTGAAAATGAATAGAATATCACCTCCCATCTTCAGAGCAATCTGACTATTATAACATTAGCGTTAAGAAAGCTTACGTAAATATCTGCCACAACATAAGTAACCGGATCAAAGTAACATTACGTACAGTCCGCGGCACTGTGAGTGCAGACGTCGATGTGTCCCATTATCATTCATATCACATCATGATGTATCATATATTTCCTTATCTG
Organism: Gobionotothen gibberifrons; assembly: GCA_943591055.1. Classification (NCBI taxonomy): domain Eukaryota; kingdom Metazoa; phylum Chordata; class Actinopteri; order Perciformes; family Nototheniidae; genus Gobionotothen; species Gobionotothen gibberifrons. Next base: position 17,362 of record CALSBZ010045338.1, on the reverse strand, counting down.
AGTCAGCTTCTTTGTTACGACTGGGGCACACAGTTCTGTTTCATACGGGTGTTGAGAGATGTATCCATAGATGTAGTCCCTAATTTTGCTCTCAAAGTGCACCAGATTGATGCTTTTAACTTCAACATTTAAAAACAAATCTTCCCGGGGGAGCATGCCCCCTGACCCCACTAGAGGAGGTGAGGTCCACCACCTGCCCACACCCCCTGTTAAATTGTCCCACCCACATTGAGGATGCTTCCTACGCCCATGTTTTATTCCATGTGTCAAGTCAGGCAAATTGGGTCCAAAGGTTATTGCATCAATGATCTGTTAACATTAAAATCAATAAATATATGCTGTAACTATTTTGTTCTAGGCAACTCAAGGGCTCAGGTAATGTGATTACTATATGAATAATGGTCCAAAATAACATTAAATGCATAGGGTTTTTTGTTAAGTAACATACTTTCGTCGCCGGCCGGCCGATACATGCCTCGCATTAAGTGGGCCTGTCTGTCAATTAATCCCCGGGCCACTTTTTCCCCCCAGTCCGCCCCTGCTTTTATGTGAACGCGCTCATTACTAGATAGGGCAAACCTGGCTTGAGTTACCGAGTTGATAACCAGCGTCGACTCGTAGGACCGCTTAGCGAGATCGCGTTTTTCCGGTTAGTTAAGCCAGATAACTCAAACATATCGTATGTACAAACGTATGTTGAACTGGATTCGTAGTGCAGGCCTCTGGTCTGGTCCCCTTCTTTTTTTATCAGCTTTTTTTAATAAAGCTCGCTTTTTGTTTGTATTTTTATACCTGCTTCCTGTCTTAATGTGTTTTGGTGCTACCTGTTGCTCAATCCACAACACTGTTGTGCTACTATCTAAGTTAATTAAAGTCAATATGTATGCTCTCATTTTGAAGGCAGCTTTGGGCACCAGGTGATTTGAGTACTTGGTGATCAGGTACGTGTTGGAGACAGGTGGAGGTGTTAGCGCACCAGCGAGGTCAAATATTTTTTACCAGGGGAAAGACACAGGAGAGGCGGCGGGACAACATTAATAAAACCTTTTTTCATCATACCGTATGAGGTTGGATCATTGGAATAAAATTCATGAAACGCTATTCTTGCCTGGATTATTCCCCTGTGTAAGATCCGCTAGCTGTTGTAAAATGATGATACAAATCTATTTATAAAATGTACAACCAAAGGATCATTAATAATGTTGTGTGTAACCCAATTTATTTACAATATCCTTCCATAGTTAGTTTATTAATAAACCTTAATAAACTCATATTTTAACCAACATGTGTTTAATTGTTGTTACTCTTATTACTAGGAATAGTAAGAATCTTTTTCATCTTAATCTCTACTGGGGTTTTCCTTGTAATACGATAAGGGTTTTTAGAGAAATACAAAACAAATATTTGACAGTTCTCTGATTGAAACATGTATTGAAAAGCTATTTATTGCTTTACATGACCAATTTAATGACAGGGATTTACGATCTGCTCATCACATACTCCCCATCATCTTAAAGTTGCATTTTTGTACTAAATTGAAATTGGGATGTCGTAATAATGGAATTATAGTGTTCCATGTGTATTCTTTCCAGTGGTTTGAGTCATTTATAATGAATGTTTTTGCACAGTTGCACCAATCGGCTGGTGATATAATGTACAACATGTCTTTTCTTATACATTCTTATTATTTTATATTATATTCTCCATAATTTGTATACCTTTTACTATTCATTATTATTAATAGGTTCTGGAAAATCTGCTTTTGAAACACTGCCAAACAACCAATTTGATGTTTATGTCCCATTTACACCATGTGTTGATTCATAAAATCAGTATCCATATATCCTATCTGAACATAAACATTTCTCCATACAATTCATAAATGCATGCAGAAAATAAATGGTAGCGGTCCTGCTGACGCAATGTGCTCTGCATGCATTTCCACCTCTGAGATGTGCTGTTCCTCAGATAACATGTCTAGACACAGATTGCATTTTAATCCCAGGTTTATATGGGGCATATGTGAGAGTGCTTTGGGAGTTTTGTGCGTGAGGATTATGTATAGTTTATGCATAATTGTTTGCATGCATTCTATTTGTGAGGGAGGGTCCCTATCTCATACTAGCGCCCGTCATAGTGGCCCCTGGCTGTCCCCTGACAACTGCTATCAATAAGTGGGGTTATGGAAAGGTGAGGATGAGAAAGAGTGACAAAAAACTGATGTTTATATGGCAGGGTAACAATGTGTTCGATGTCCTCTGGCTGTGTGCACATCCTCGATACATTGTAAAATAATAAAATTCTGTTTCTTTTTGGGGCCTGGTCAAAATGTGGTTATGAATGATCAGTTCAGCATGACTAATGTTAATCACCCTCATTCCCTGGAATATTAATCATATGAATATGTGTAAACCATTCTACAGTTGGGTTGAAAATCCAACTTAGTAGACTGTAATGTTTTGCCCATGGCCTTAGTGAACGGATCTGCAGCAGCACCACGACAACCCCTCTCCAAGACATCACTAAACTGAAGTTAGACTTTGTTGTATCAGATATTGGGTCACATGTTCCACTTTTAATGATCTCAGTTTGGAATAATTTAATTAGTTCTATCTTCCTCTTCTTGTTCCTCCTCCTCCTCTCTAACACCACTTACTCCACTTCTATCCTCTAATCCGAATCTCCCTCTGACCACTGATGGATTCAGATTTGTGCTGATTCGCCGTAGATGTCGCTGAGACGGCACGGCCAGGTAACAGTGACTGGGTCAGGACAGATAAAGATGAATTTCCTTCCAAAAGCCGGTACAGATTGCAGCAAAAGTACTTCCTCGTATACAATCTGTATGGCCTATATGTTGGCAGCTCCTCAGTCAGTCATCCAGCTGGCTGGAGAGGAGGTGAGGGGGGGGGTTACTCAGGGTTAAATAGAACCAATCACAGACAGAAAAACAGCATTACACACCACATTAGGTATCATCTCAACTCCCTCTCTCTCTCCCTTTCTCCCCTGTCTCTCTCGCCCTGTCTCTTTCTCCCTCCCCAGGTGTGCAGCCAGCTGATAGTGTCGGCTCTATTTGCTCTTTCACTTGAAATTCTCCAGAACTAATAGATTCCAACAGATTCAACTAACTCAATACTGCTGATCTGAGCTTACTACAGCCAACAGCCGTGATTCAACCAACCATCCGGCCACGGAACTGAACTGCAAATATAATATATTATGATGTATGCATTGGGAGGGAAATCTATAATTCAATAAGTAACTCTTGTCTCCAGTGGCATTTTTTATATGTACAAAAGTGGTGGGGCACAAAAAACTTAGATATCTATATATAAGCTTCTGCAGTGAGGTTCATGGCTGGTGAGGCACTGGCACTGACTCTTCAGGTTTACAAGTATTATATTTTGACCTAAATCAAAATATAATATTATTTTCAAAAGCTTTTTTTGTCTGATGCTTTGATTAATTTTAAACAGACAGTTCAACAAAAGGATACCCAAAACATTACATTTTATCATTTAAATATTGAATTGTTCTCTCTTAGTAAGATCCCATTTTCAATAAAATTGCGGTCTTACCTTGACTTGAAGATGAAGTCCATTTGCCTATCCTTCTGGACAAAAATCTCTATTACTTTTTTGTAAAAGTCCTCCTTATCTTCTTGTAATTTCAAAAGTCTATCATAAATCTAATCGATAGATTTATGATTATAAAATTATAAAAGTAGGTTAGACATGTGGATATTATCCGGCTGAACAAAACGTGCATTTATCTAACAGGTACGTTTCCCACAGATCTTATTTTGAGCTATTTTCTAAAATCCTATGGAGAAATATCATTGCTTTTTTGTGGAGGGAACCCATGTGCAGCTTACTTCCTGGTTTTAGGACGCGTCTCTCTCCTCCTCTTCACACACCACACTTTTCGCGGCACACGTACTTACAGCCAATCAGCTCTGAATTATGTGAGATGACGTACAGATGAAGCACTTATTTTCGGACTCCAGCTTAGCTGTTCCTGCCTACGACCTGCCAACGCCCAGTTTGGAGGAAGGTCAAGCCCTCCCACTATTTTCCAAGAGGGCGTTCCAAGAGTCCTCTTTCAGTTGAGACAGTGTAGATGAAGGATGTGTCAGGATGTAGAACTCTTGTGTGAACATTGGATAACGCCAGGTTCATATTCTTGTTTCATGTTGATGACATATTACTCAAAGGTTTGCACAGAGCGAAATATCTTTGTGTTGCGCGATATATCAGAAAATACTGCATTAAAAAAAGTCATGTCCTGCATTTTTCTACTGATAAAGTGTGATATAAATAATGTAGGCCTACAGGCTTTCAGATTGCTGTAGTTCACTAAACAGAGACATTAACGACATGTTTGGTGTTGAAAATGTCCGAAAAAGTGAAAGAATGGGAGATAAATATCCCCAAATCTCAAAATTGTATTATATTTTGTGTGTGTTTGTGGTCCTCTTTCAGTTGAGACACTGTAGGATGCTTCCGGAAAAGACCAAACACTGGATGTCTTTCAGTCGCGGGGAAATCCTGCAGGACTCAAATGCCTCGTCGGGGGTAACGCTGCCTTTCCCGCAGCGTTACCCCCGGTCTGCACGTTGTTTCTCTTTCAGAAACACAGAGGACTGTTTGTATGATGCGATCACAGACAAGCTGCAAACGGTGTCCGCCAAAAGTCGAGTCCAGTGGAGTGTCATTTGTATTTGTTATAGTTTGGGAAGATTGAAAATCGGTAGGGAAAGCCAGCTAAGTTGGAAGGCGGTAGAAACTTGTCAAAAGCGGTAGACTACCGCCCAAATCGGTAGGGTTGGCAGGTATGGTAGTGGATAAAGCTGCTTGAAGAGCATTTGAACATATAGTCTTTATATATTAAATAATCATAATAATAATGTAAATGTTTACATTACATTAAACCATGCATTTTGTAATGTCAGCATTTCATTTAGAAGAAAAGTAGTTAGTTAGTTATTTTCATGTCGATGAACACTGAATAATATTTTTGAATAGAGGATTCATAATATTGTTTGCCGAGAACAAAATTAATGATCAAGCAGCATTTTAAATTCTAAATATCCCTGCAAATATAGCAATGACATTTCTGCTTCTATCTTTGCAAAACGAGTAAACAGTCACATTTGGGTCTCAAATCAACTCGACATCATATTAATAACGATATATGATACAAATATAAGACTGACAACAACAACAAGCCACAGAAGTCGTATCACAAGTTATCCTGGGCGGAGCAGCTGAAGACTTCTCCACGCTGCTTTCAAGCGGTGAGTAAACAACGTGTGCTTCACTTGTAGGCTGTCTGAAGGTATACACAGGTCTCAGATGGACTTCGTATGTGTGTGTTCCTGCCAGTAATTAGCCGTGTCTCCGCTCGCTGTACGGCTAAATATTGAAGCTAAATTAGCAACTACATGTTAGCAACTACATGTCCCACAATGCATTTCGTTCTGTGACTTGCGCACTGTCTTAATCTCAGCCGTATTTTCACCGCCGGCCGACAGGGGGCGAAAGAGACGAGTGAGCGATACAGGGAGAGAAACACAGAAGAAGAGATGAGAGCGCAGCAGAGAGAAGCGGAGAGGAAAGTGAGAGAGAATAATTAGCACTGAATTAAACAAAGTGAGTGAGGGACTGCAATATAAGAGGTAAAGAAAGAGAAACTTTAAAACTGTTCAATTGTTATGATGTGTAAAGACTGATATTGTTCTATAATCGGCTGAAACTGTTAAGTCATGATGTGAAACGGTTAACAAAGAAAAAGGGAAACTCAAGCTGCTGCTACCCTTTATTTTATTTATCTAAAACGGGGCTATTGATAGGTTGTCAAACTTGTCAATCAGTCAAAAAAGAAAGGGTGGGGCTGAAAAAGCCAGAATGAAAAAACGAAAATTGCTACAGGAAGATGCTGGAACATTTTCGAAAATCACAGAGCTGTTTAGTAGAAGGGCTCCCGCTCCCAGTCACAGTAACAAGGAGGAGAATGAGAAGGAAGATGATGAACCACAGACCCGGCATATAATGACAGCAGGTGCAGTGTGCAGGGCTGTGTTAATGTATGTTACTGTTAGCAATAGCATTAGTTGACTGAGAAAACCGGCATGAAAAAAGTTTAGCAATGTTACGACTAGTATAATATGCCCACGGCTGTGATTGACAACCTGGACAGCCAGTCAGAAGCTAGAATGCCAACCTAGAGAGCCAATCAGAACCTAGAACGGGCTGCAGGGCTGGCCAGACTATTATATTGTGCATAAAGTTAGATGCATTAGGATAGAGTCATATGCTTCATAATGTACTGTACCTAAATGTGTGTTCTCTATTACAGACAGATTTTCAAAGATTTCCGTTTTGCTGCAACTGGATGAAGTGGCCTTGTAAGTTGTGCAGGTTTTCCAGTTACAATGAGAAGGCAACATGCACAGTTGCCTGCATAACTTTCTTTAATTACTTTATGTAATTGTACATTTTAACATAACAATTTACAATTACCTTAATTTAACTAAAATAATTGCAATAAAGAATGATACATTTAATATAAACAAAAACAGCAAGAAAACGTAACTATTGCACTTTTACACTCTGAACTGTAGATTTTAGCTTCTATGTTTATAGCAGAAGCCTCTTAATTAGCTTTGTAGGGAAAAAGTACTTGTAGTACACTGAGCTCACTTTTATTTCTCCTTTTTTAAGGCTCATGGATCTTCAGTATCCTCTGGAAATGAAATATTAATTTGAGTTTATGCAGTTTATGCATGTATATCTGTTGTATACTGTATGTTTATACTTGAAAAATAAAAATATTTCAGCATCTGAAGTAACTTCAAGCCTTGATCTCCTTTTATATACATTTGGGTGATGTTAGAGAAAACACTAGTTTTTTTTTTAGACCCAGAGGACCTCCCATGCAGTTCGCCTCGAAGGAAAGGGGGACAACTGGTACCACTGGAGGCAGTGTGCGGCGGGGAAACCACCTGGAAGGACCTTGGACGACATCAGGACGGACGTGGCCCTCGCAGAGGAGGACATCCCATCAGCAGACAACTCGGAAGCAGCCATCAGCAGATCAGAGGAGAAGGACATCGAGGACATCCCTACAGCAGACGGCCCAGAAGCCGCCGTCAGCGGGCTGGGGGACAAAGAGAGGACTTCATGGGGAAGCAGAGGAATCTACTTCTCTCTGATCAGTTTCACCATTGAAGGGAAAAACCGCATCTCCCCCTCCCTATCAGATTCCCTTGTTGGCGTATTCCTTTGAGGGGGAGGAGGACCCTGATGATTCACCACATAAGGATACTGCTAGTTCCTTCACTGCCATGGAAAGTTGTGTTCTGTTCCCATGAAGGTTTCAAGTACTCTAGGTCTCAGTTTCTGATAGATCTATACAATGACGAAGGACGGACACAGTGAAAAAGAAGGACAGTGATTATTTTTCGAATGCCTTGTGTAAATTGATCTCTTGAGGTGAGATCAAAAGGGGGAATTATAGTACCTGTGTTCAGTTTTTAGCTATGGTGTTATAAAGCTTAAAACAGTGTAAACCTAATGAAATGTAACTGATGGATTCATTCAGGGAGATAGACATGTGACATGTTGTGTTGGGTGCTACAGGGTCAAAGGTGTGTGTGCTCATTAAAGCAGCTATATGCTGGTTGATTGATTGCTACTGTTTGGCTGTGGTAGTGGGTGATGTGGCTTCTCAATCATTGTTTGATTGTTGTACAACGAAATCATAATTGATTAACTATACCTGTGAGGTGCAAGATATAGTGAAAACATCTGTTATAGAAAGTGTGAGATCAAATGTATTTAACATTGCTGGCTGTAAGCTGTATTCTGAAAATGCCATGTCATGTCATGTGGTTTGATTGATTGGGTTAAATCCCCTGGAAGTAACCTTTGAATGTGGGTGAGTGATCTGCAGATGTTTTGCAAGGGGGTCTTATGACACTACAGGAAGGATGAGGGGAAGGACGTTTTAGATAAGGTGTTATCTGTTTCCCCGCTGCTGTGTAGGTTGTAGGAATTTTACAGGAAAAAGGGGGTCTCATCTGACCTAATCAACTGTTGTAATGTAATTAAGTTTTGATGAGAGAGACTGTTTTACTCAGGAACAGGACGTGACCTATGGGAGAGACGTCACTCTGTAAGGAGGAGCAACCGACTCAACTCCTCCCTGCATATGTATAAATACTAGGGACATTTCAAATGCTAGTCACTCTTGTTCTGACATGCTGTAGTGATACGTATGGCGGTAGAGCAGGAGTCCGGAGTACTTTGTGCTCTGTATTTTGTATGTATTTCTGTATTGTTGTTTTTACCAGTAAACTCAGCTTGTTGCTTATCCCAGACCCCGGTGTTCGAGTTATTTCCTTCAAAAGGCTACCCATCAAACGATCGGCGCAGAGCAGATTCAAACCTTCAACCATCCACTAGGTGGTGCTCCAACACATACCCATGCACTTAACGGGAAGAAACTCAGCTAACTGACGATACGAAAAAAATGTACCGAAACAAAACACAAGTCTCACAAGAAGCGTCTAAATGAGCCCTGAGTGAAAAAATGCTAACGCATTTAGCACAGAACTCACGGTAGAAATACTTTATTACTTATCAGATCTGCACAAACAAGATATCAGCTGGCAAGATGAGATTCCACAGAGTATAGGGGTATAAGTATCATCACTGAGCGATCAAAACTTGCGGCAGGGGAAGCAAACCCAGACATCGGACCCTCACTATTGCGGTAAGCGTGTTGTCACTTCCGGGCTATCCTGTGTGCTTGCTCTGCTGCTGATAGCTTATATTATCTTAAATTAAATCGATCGTTTTTACAATTCTTGATCACGGCAGCGACTGTAACTCCACAGTTGCTTACACTTCTTTCGGTTTTGCTAACGGTAGCTACTTTAGCTTGATAGCTAACCATGGCTACTTCCCCACCCTCGGGTGCTATTTCCTGCTCTATCTGTCTTATGTTTGGTTATTTCCCTTCCTCCTTTACTGGTACAAACTGGTGTTAATTGTAGTACAGTTGCTAGGTTGGAGGTGGGAATTATAGCCATAGAAGCCTGGCTCCGCATTTTAGAAAGTAACTCAGCTACACTAAAACCCATGTTAGTCGGTATAGACCGGCAAGAGGTAGCTCGTACTAGCCGTCCCCCGGCAACTCCCGAGCTAGGAGACTGGGTGATTGCTCAGAAGGGGCATAAAGCGAGACCCGCAGGTCCCCACCAACCCGTTCACTTATCTAACAGATTTTCTCAATTTAGCGAGACACCCGCTGAGAAGCCAATTCTGGTTATTGGTAGCTCTATTATGAGACACGTGAATTTAGAGACCAAAGCCTCCACAGTTACTTGCATACTTAGCCAATTATAGACCTATTTCTAATCTCCCGTTCCTCTAAAAAATTCTTGAGAAAGCGGTCGCAAAACAGTTGTGTGATTACTTAACCTGTTAAGCCCCAAGGGTGTCTCAGGGGACCTTAATATTTAAGAACCTATTCATGTGTTATACCAGATTAACGGAAATAATCTCAGCTAACTGACGATACAAACCATTTTTACCAAAACAAAACACAAGTCTCATAAGAAGCATCTAAGCATCTACCCTTAGCGAAAAATGCTAACGGACATTGGCACAGAACTCAAGATAAAAGTACCCTTATTACTTATCATAGCTGCACATACAAGATATCCGATTAAAGCTGAGGTTCCACAGATTATTTAGGTATATAGTATCATCACTGAGTGATCCGAACTCGCGACAGGGGAAGCAAACACAGACATCACAACCAACACACTCTCACTCCATAAACGTCCAGGAGCGACGCTTGGTCAGGGTCCCGAGGCGTGCAGTTTTAATATTCCAAATTAATCAATAATAATAACAATAATCAATTTGATCAATTTGTTTACGACATGGAAATCACTAACCCATTCTTTCCAAGTTCAGCATCAGCCTTCGTTACTCTAAGATTACGTTTTAAATAGGAATATTAGAAATGGAACAAATATTCAATCTTCAGAAATGTTCTTAACAAATGGAGAGTAATGCCATCTCTCTATCTAGTAAATAGCCAACATGTTTAAGATATATAAAATAAGCCTAAATACTCCTTTACTATCAAAGTCTAAAGCTAGACCTAAGGTGAACAGTTTTGGTAATGGACAATTTAATCTAAAAACAAAACAAAACTGGACTCATGTCTGTGTTATTTGTTCTTCAAAATACATTAGTAAATACTTTGTGAAGTATTCACAATATAACTAACCCTCTCTAGGATATGAAATCCATTCATCTTTAACCAGATACTATTTCCCTATTTATTTTTAGTTCATGATAACAATGGTATAACAACCACACGTTTTAACCATAGCTAGTTTCTACGTCAAGATTATCCTGTGTGACATAATAATCAGATGTCTTGTATGCTTGTATGCTAACAAAGGATATTAAACTTGAATCTTTTCAGTATTCCAGACCATCGTTAAACAATCAGCCCCTCTGTTGAAACACTAAGCATAATGTTCTACACCACCCTCTGGAAAACTCTTGCACAGTTATGCTGTAAAATCATTGCATAATGTCTTCAGAGTCTGACCAGTCTGAGAAAAGCCGGTCTCAAGATCTTGTCATAATGAGAACAGTCAGTGATTCGTTGTCCCCTGGAGCTGTAGTCAGTTGGATCAAGGAAACTCTTGTGGCACCTGGTCTAGCACCCCGCAGCCCGAGCTACGAGTGAAAGAACGAAAACTTACATGAAACTTCCGTTGCTTTAAAGTAGGGATGCACGATATTGGTTGTGGTACAATCAGCAGACACACGTTGTCCTCTGCACAGCAGGAATCCCCAAAAACTGCAGTTCCTCTTCACACCACTGTTGCCTTGATTAACGAGGCACAAGCAAAATGTCAAAACCTCCTCAGAGATGCGTTCTTTGCACAGTTCCTCTGTTTCTGTAGTGAGCAACATCTCACCAACACACTGATTCAGAGTACAACCCAAAGGTGGCGCACAACTATCCAGTGCTGCTGTAATCACAGAAAATCAGCTACTAGAGAAAAACTCAATTTAAATCTCTCCCCAATGGGTTATAAAATGGCTGAGTGTCCATATGGTCAGGAATGCTGAAACATATGAATGTTAAAACAAACTAGCGGTGGTAGTTTACCCAGATTCTTTACTTCAGTTCTAAGTCAAATGAGCAAAACAGGGAAACCCTCCTTAACCACTATAGATTCATCTTTTATCTTCTTGCTTATTCTATTCATTTTCAAATTGTTTATCTAAGTTGTGTTACAAGCAGGGTTAGGTTGTAACAGAATACAAAACTAACTGTATTCAGCGCTATATTTGAAAAACAAGTAATCTGATTACAGTTAATGAATATATTTTTGGAACACTTAAGAAATTATTGATGGAAAAGTTTCCTCACAAAATGTAATCTTCATTACTAAAGCTAAACCTTAAAGAAATCATCACGGAACAGTTTTCTTATCACTTAATTGTTTCAATAAAAACTAAAAAAGACATTTTGAAAACTCCCACTCTTGAGAACATCTCAACACTTTATTCCATCTAAGCACGAATGTTTATGACAGACACGCCCTATTAATCCAAAACGGTCTTTAATGGTGTCAATTGTGAACTTTGTTAATATTAATTGTAAATGCAACGTATGTTCTCTTCAGAACAAAGATAGGATAGTTGCAGCTGAAACTGGTTAATAGCAACTTTCTGTTAACCTAGATAAGCAGGTTGTTCTTATATCTAGTAAATATATATATGTTTTATGTTACTCATAAAACAATATGACATTTTCCAGAATAGCAGTTAACTTTATATAACTTTTACTCTCTCTAGACTCTTCAAAACATCTTACTTCTCCTGTCCCTCTCTTTCCTCACTGCGCCCTGCAGCTTCCTGCTCCTGCACACCAGCTTCTCTCATAAATCACAATTGACCTCTTGTGTTTTCCAACAGAGTGAGAGGGCTCGAGCAAGCCTCGTGCAGCACCTCTGTCATGCTTAAACATGAACAGATTCCTTCTGACTGACAAACTTATAAAAACCTCTTTTTAATTTCCCTTAATGTTACTGTATGTAGTATACTTTTTTATTTGAAATATAAGTAAGTAAAATCCTTAGTTAATGACAAATACCATGAAATTCACAATGCAATGCAATGGTAACAATCAGTTCAAAACTTCTCATAAAAAACACAATGTGACGTAACGGTATCCTACAAAAACTATGCTAAAAATAACAAATTATAGTTTCTTACTTATTTCAATATATCTACTACATCAAATCACACATTGATCTATTAATTTTCAATGTATTCACTCCAACTTCAGATCACTCATTGATCTTTTACTCCTTCTTTCAGGCATCAGAGAAAATAGCCAGCAGACACACTGCTGCTCTCATGGCTGATACAACAAAGGGTCTCCTCTTCCATCAGAAAGAGGGGGTGAAACACTTTCACAGACAAATACAGACACACCCTGGCTGGAGCTCTCAGCCTTTTTAGGAGAAGGGGGCTTCTTTGAACAGTTAACAAACTATGGTATACCAAAACATTTAGCGCTTTATACTGAGTCTCTAACTCATTATGGCCTGACAAAACATGGTTTCCTCCACTTTGTCTTCATCTATCATTTTATTGTGTAGGAAACGGAGGTCGGCGCAAGCCTTCTTCCGGTCTCATATTTTGATCCCACTAACGATCAATCTCTCTGCTTGAGCCCATTGGTCTCGTAAGCTCCCTGGTACTGGGACGCCTAGTTCACGTTCTTCTCATTCAAATTCTCCTTCCATTATGACTTCGTATTTCTTTATCTAACTAAGGTTGATTTATGTTCACTTATTCTATGTATTCACAAACAGTTATATTCCCCGTACAGTATATTCGGCTTTTATAGTGCGATGTTTATTTCAACAGATGGAGAGACTTTTGAAAGCGCTTCGACACCCCCTTTCGGCGATGTGGCTTTCACAAGGAGTCGGAACCCAAGTCTTACAGAATCTCTTTATCGTCACGTTTAGCCGTCTAGATTAACCCCACAGCAAGAGTTTGCGAGATCCGGTCGTTTCAAATTGATTTTGAAAGTTGCGTTTCCCCTCTTGAAATAACCCCTAATAACACCCCTGCAGCTCCTTGTTGAGACTATCCAGTGTTATTCTTTATCTAGTTCCGATGGAGTCTTTAGAAAACCATGAACTTCTTCTACCTTTAACGAGTTAGCCGTATGGTCCTGAAAGACCATATACAACACCCCTGCAGCTCCTTTTTGAGACTGTCCAGTGTTATATCTTTTTTAGTTCCGATGGAGTCTTTAGAAAACCATGAACTTTTTCTACATTTAACGAGTTAGTCGTATGGCCCTAAAAGACCTACGGGGCCTTTCACCTTTTTCTTACACCCCTCGATTTATACAATTACAAAATAATGTATCTATTGTATTTTTTACCGTAAGACTATGACACTGGGAATGTCCCTGACAACTCTAAAATGTAGGTTCTATAGCCAATCACAGATTTTGATAGTAACAGGTATCTGTTTACCTTTTAGTTGTAGGGCGCCCTGGTTTTAGTTGTCAGAGATATTCGAGGTGTCTTCCCTGGACCGTTCGTCCGTTGTCTGTCGGTGTTCCTTCTATGAGTCTTCTACTCATCACGTCGGGGTCACCAAGCTGTTGGAGCACCACACAGTGGCGTGGTTGAAGGTTCGCCTCTGCTCCGCGCCGATCGTTGATGAGTAGCCTTTGGAAGGAAAGGACTCGAACACCGAGGTCTGAGATAAGCAAAGAGCTGATTTTAATTGGTAAAAGCAACAGTACAAAATACAGAGTACCCCGGACTCAATTCTGCTGCCGTGTGATATACGTTATACGTATCAGGACAGTAAGTCAGAAGAGAGTGTCCAGTATTGAAATTGAACAGCTTACATACAAATTCAGTGGGAGGAGTTGTGTCCGTTGCTCCTCCCTTCATATCTTCTAATTGGTTGCTCACTCCTGGGCGTGCCCTAGGCAATGAGTCAGCAGTTGTTGACTTTGTCTGGTCCGTCCCCTCTCCTTACAGTGTGTATGTGTGTGTGTGTGTGTGTGTGTGTGTGTGTGTGTGTGTG
>CALSBZ010045336.1:0-34642 GCA_943591055.1 Gobionotothen gibberifrons | reverse complement strand
AGCCTTGGTGCTTACTACAATAACAATAATGATAATAATAAATAACAATAATATTATTATAATAAGTTAGTGTAGGCGCAAAATTCCGAAGAAAACAAGCGTCAGAATAGCTGCTGAAATTGGCTAGCAGGAATTCAACCGGCTAGCTAGGCTAGTTCATGCATAGCATACTCTAGTCTAGTCAGTCAAACTGTTAGCTAAAAGCTCCCTGGACATATATTCCATAACAACGGAAATCAATGATGAGATGACTTACTGTACTGAAAATATGGTCTTCTCCCACGTCGAGCAGTCTGTAGCCACGCAAAATGTCAGTGAGTGACTATGTGACAGCCGTCCTCTTTGGTTACTCTTCAGCGAGCGTCTTAATTATTGGAATGGAATCAGAATGTAATGTTGTAGCGGAATGTCTAAAGCCTACCCGGATACAGCCATGTTATTTTCTAATTGGCTGTTCGACAGCTTACATTCTTTTGATTGGTTGATGCGTGGCTACAGTGATTCTGTACTAGTTTGTTACAAAATTGCGGCGCAACTTGGTGGGTGGTACCCTGGAAAGAAATCTCTGCGTGAGAAATACAAGGTGTGGCGTGTGAGCGTGTGAATGGAGTGAAATGCGTGTGTCTCACGCCAAATGCGTGAGACTTGAGAGCTCTGCATTTATATTTTTGTAAAATGTGTACTGAAGGTTAGACAGGAAACCGGGTACAGGAAGTAGGAGAAAGTGAACTGAATAGCATGGCAGTACACTGCTTCTAATTTTCCTATGCAACCTGAAGAGTAAATGGGTCAAGTCTGTCAGAAAGCAATGACTGTGAGTGTGTGTAAGTGTAAGCCTTACACTTACACTGTAAGGATTAGTAACATGTATTGTGTTTATGTGATGACATGTGGAGATGTTTAAACTCAATGAGGAAATGCGTTAGCATTCGCGCTAGCATTTGCGTTAGCATTCGCGCTAGCATTTGCGTTAGCATTCGCGCTAGCGTTAGCATTCCCGCTAGCGTTAGCCATACTAGCCTATTGCACAGCTAGCTAGCATTAGCTATATTGACCTTGTTTACACTTAGCGGTCCTATGTTTTAATCTGTGTATGTTACTCTTGCATGTATGAGATCATTAAGTGCCTTGTAACTTCTGTTTTATAGTTTCACTCCGTTTGAATGTCAGTGGACTGCAAATAAGTCAATAAAGGAACTGCGGTCAAGCCAGCCTCCACTCGGGAAAACCTAGTCAAGCCAGCCCGCACGTGATATTGCGGTGCCCGAATATCATATGCATTACGGTAAAGTCCTGGGAAAACTGCCTTCAAAATAAAAGAGCTTACTCGGTCAATAACAAATACACCTAAATAACATACCAAACATATTAAATTAAGAAATATGTACTACATAATGTGATCAATAATTATTTAAAACAAACTACGTATAACTACCACATTATAAATGAGTGAATGTAAAACTTAAGGAGTTGCAAAATAAAAGACCATTGAAATCTATAGGTTACTTACGTAACCCCAGTTCTCAGAGTAACATGTAGTGAGATGTCTCACTATGGGATGCGCCTCATTGCGTAGCAAACGGAAGCATCAATCTCATTATGCCAATCCTGATTGGCAGGTGATCTTGACGTCAGCGTCAGGGAATCCACCCCCTATAAGTAGCTTGCGCTACGTCGCATGCGTCATTCAAAATAAGCACCTTTTCTCGCTTCACCATAGCAAGGAGGGCCGTCTGGTGAGACATCTCACTACATGTTACTCTGAGAACTGGGGTTACGTAAGTAACCTATAGTTCTCATTCATAACACTCCGTTCGATGTCTCACTATGGGATATTGAAGCTCCCGTATTGCCAGACGAGCTTATCTCGAAAATCACCAAACCAACCAGAACTTAACAGGTAGAGCTCTGACTCAACAGGGTGCCCAGCACTGCTCGGGCCACACTGAGAGCAGAGACGTCTAGCCTGTAAAAGCGGACAAAAGTGAGCGGCGAGGACCAGCTCGCTGCTGCACAAATGTCTTGGATGGAAACACCCTTGAACAAAGCCCAGGATGTAGCCAGACCACGAGTCGAATGAGCATGCAGGCCCGATGGTGCCTGCAAACCCTGACTCGAATAGGCCAAAGCAATCGCTTCCACAATCCAGTGGGAGAGCCGTTGCTTGGTAACAGGCTTGGTTCTCATGCTACCTGTCACTCTCCTTTAACTCCTCCGGTGACTTTCTTTTATTTGAAGATAGTTTTTTGCCCGGCGCTTGGCCGGTTACCGCTGGTATTAAAAAAATGTTGGCGATATGGTGGCGCGATAGTCTGTAGTGAAGGCTCCGCAGCAAACAGCTGTTTGCTTTTCACCCAACAATGACAACCGCCTCACGAAACGCTATGTTGTAGCGTTAATAAACGAAACAATTTAATAACATTGCTAGTCAAAATACCAATACCACAGGACCATTTTTATTTTTTAAAGCAATATTTTTAGTGGCCCGAGCGGGCAAGTGGAAAGTACGTTATGCTGGCCCGGGGTGTCTAAATAGTGCTTCCGGGCCAGCGGGCCATTTATAAAAAAATCACTCCAACAGGACATTGAAAAGAGGTGTGCCCTTTTTGAAGGCACCATTCCTCAAACACCCTCCACTTACAGTCATAGAGAGACCTAGTGGAGGAAGCTCTTGCACTCTGAATAGTGTTTATCACCTTCTGCGGGAGACCCACTGTATTCAGATTGTACCACTCACGGGCCAGGCCCATAGGGCCAGGCGCTCCGGGTGTGGGTGAAAGATCGTGCCCCCCCGCCTGAGACAGTATGTCCCTGCGTAGGGGGAGCTGCCACGGCTGTCCGCACAGCAGCTGATAAATCTCCGCCAGCCAGTACATTGCAGGCCAGTGCGGAGCTATCGGGATCATTGTGTGGCGCTGTTCTCGCACTCTGGCCAGAGTTGGGGGTATCAGAGCCAGGGGTGGGAACGCGTACAGGAGGACCGGAGGCCGCGCGAGCGCGTCCACGCCAAACGGTGCGTTTAGATCGCGCATTGAAAAGAGCAGCTGACAATGAGCATTTTCTTTTGATGCGAACAGATCTACCGCGGCTCGGCCGTAAAGCACCCACAGCTGACTCACAACCATTGGATGTAGAGTCCAGTCTGCATATAGTGGTACACCTCTGGACAGCAGGTCTGCCCCGAGGTTCATCACTCCTGGTACGTGTGTCGCTCTCAGAGAGAGGAGGCGACCACAGCTCCACAAGATCAGTTTGCGTGCCAGCATGTGTAACTGGAGAGAACGCAAACCCCCTTGACGGTTTATATACGATATTGTGGTTGTATTGTCTGTCCTCACGAGGACATGGTGTCCTCTGAGAAAAGGCAGAAATCGTTTCAGGGTGAGGAACACCGCTAAAAGCTCCAGGTAATTTATGTGCGCCCGCTGGAGGTCTCTGCTCCAGAGACCCCTCACCGGTCGACCTTCGTAAATACCCCCCCAGCCCGTCAGACATGCGTCCGTGGTGACCACCTTCCGTGATAGGACAGCACCCATAGGCACGCCCCGTACTAGAAAAGTCGGGTGCAGCCAGTGGCGCAGTGCCATTACGCATTTCACAGTGACCATCACTCTCCGCGTGCCATGACGCGCGGGGTTTAGTCTGAGGGCGGCTACCCAGCGCTGAAACTCCCTCATGAGGAAGAGTACAGTCTGGGCTGGGCACAACACGCTCTTCTCTGTGTTTATTATGAAACCCAGGTTGAGCAGGTGTTTTACGAGGACATTTGTCTGCGTAATAGCCTCCTGTTCCGACTGTGCGAGAAGCAGCCAGTCGTCCAGGTAGGTTGCCAGGCGAATACCCTGTTGTCTTAACGGGGCTATCGCGGCTTCCGTACATCGTACAAACACTATTTCCTGTGTGGGTAATATACTGGGATGTGGAAATACGCATCTTTCAGGTCGACTGATGTAAACCAGTCGTTTTGTCGCACGAGACGTAGCAGAGATGTGTGAGTGAGCATTCTGAATTTCTATCTTTTGAGATATTTGTTCAGAGCTCTCAAATCTAGTATTGGCCGAATTCCGTTCCCTCCCCGTTTGGGAACGAGGAAATACTTGGAATAAAAGCCGCTCTGACTCTGCTCGGCGGGTATTATAGATATAGCCTTCTTTTCTAGTAGTGAGAGAATCTCTCTCTCTAGAATATGGGTTGACTCTCCTCGGGCTTGTGAATACAGAATGCCCGAGAAGCGAGGAGGGGTGACAGCGAATTGGAGCCTGTCGCCCCGTGTTACTGTCTTGAAAACCCAAGCAGACGTTGTGAGCATCTTCCACTGTTCGCTCTTTAAAGCCAGCGGAGATGTCACGTCTCTTACCCTCTGAGTCTCTATTTGTTGTGTTATGGGGCCCTCTAGTGTTTGAACACGGTGGTACCCCAGGTTGACAACCCCCATCGACACTGCGCATGTGCGTGGCGGTGGTGCCTTCACAACCCCAGCCGGCACTGCGCATGCGCGTGGCGGTGGTGCCTTCACAGACCCGTCTATTATCCGCCTTTTTGTCAGAGGCCGTAGCTGCTCTCAAAAGAGGGACAGTTGGACAGACTTTTTATTGTTTTTATTTTCATTTTTTTGAGCTGCGCCCTTGGCTTGAAGCAGCGGAAAATGGTTTATTCGAGAAACAATATTGTGACATGTGTTTGTGCGAACTTGAGGATGGCGTTGAGGCATCACTCGAGGCAGCGGGAACACATCTGGAGCTGGGGAACAGGGGACTTCCAGCTCTGTCACCGAGGGGAGAAGAGGAGGCTGTCAGGCCGCCCGCTTCTTCTCCCTCGACTGGTGGCCGAAAACCTGGGTTGGCTGCGCCTGAGCGGCTGCTGCCGGAACCGGAGATTTTCTCGGCCAGCTCGACCTCGTCTCCTGCCTGGGCTGGGGCCTCGGGGCGGGCTGTGGCCTCTGCTGTCTTGGCATTTTTAACCGAGCAGGATTCGAGGCAACTTGGGCGAAGGACTGCCGCTGGACCGCTGCAGGTAGCGGCTGGACCCTTCGAGGGAGACGGAGGTGGAGGGCCTCGTACTCCTTCTTTTTTGACTCACATCTCCGCTGCATTGAGACGAGAGCGGAGCCGAAAATACCCTCGGGAACGATGGGCATATCAATATGAGTACAGAGCGGGGCTCCGCTCTCGCGTCTCTTGCCGCCACCGTGTCCCAGTCTGACTCGGCGCGGGACTCCGGTTCTGCAGCTGCCACAGTTGTTGAGCTCCAGACCGACACAGTGCGGGGCTCAATCTCTATGGCGGACGCCCCCGTGTCTTGATTGCCATCCGGCGAATCAGCGGACATGAGGGGGTCCTGTCCCGACAAGCTAGCTTGGCGTGCTAGCCGTCGGCGGAGGCTCTTGATGGTGAAGCGGGCACAATGCCCGCACAAGCCGGGGTTGTCGATAGCCTCCTGGGCGTGTTCCAGACCGAGGCAGGACGAGCAGACCTGGTGTGAGTCTGTGCCTGATATTTTCAAGCCGCAGAGCCGAGCCTCCGAATCCCTGACTCCTCTGGTGTGAGGGAGAGCCGTGTCCATCTTGTTCGCCATGGTGGTGGCGTGGAGAGGACCCGCTCGTAACAGGTATGTTGGCGAGAAAAAAATATTTTCCAACCCGTCGTTAATCCGGAGAAAAAGCGACGGTGTAGATTATCGTCCTCGCTATCGTGGTGTCGGTAGTGAGGGAAGGCAAGCTAGCAACAGGTGTGTTACTAGCTTGAAAATCAAAACCTTACCTTTTTTATTTCCGTAGAAAAGAAAAAACGGCGAGGTCGATTGTAATACTAACTGGTGTGATAGTATTAACAGTCTTCTTGCAAAAGCAGAAAAGTAGCCGGCGAGCGCCCGTCGACCGAAAGTTAGCTTTGGGTTCAGTCTGTGGACTGTTAAGCTAGCCCGGCTACCGATATCGAGATGTGCTCTGAAGCGAGAAGAGGTGTTTGAATGACGCATGCAACGTAGCGCAAGCTACTTATAGGGGGTGGATTCCCTGACGATTGCTTGATTGATTGATGCTTCCGTTTGCTACGCGATGAGGCGCATCCCATAGTGAGACATCGAACGGAGTGTTATGAATGAGAACTCTATTGTATGAGCTATCATCCCTCTGTTTTTAGATGAGAATACAAAAAAAACTGTCCAGTATCAAAGACTCATCTCACATCTAGTCACTCAGAAAAAATCAGGACATTCTGATGTAGAGTTTCAAAATAAAAGACCTTTGACATCTCTATTGTATGAGCTATCATCCCTCTGTGTTTAGATGAGAATAAAACAAAAACTGTCCAGTATCAAAGACTCATCTCACTCCAGGGTGATAGCAGGACACCCCATCTAGTCACTCAGAAAAAATCAGGACATTCTGATGTAGAGTTTCAAAATAAAATACCTTTGAAGTCTCATATATATGAGCTATCATCCCTCTGTTTTTAGATAAGAATCTTTTTAAAAACTGTCCAGTATCAAAGACTCATTTCACGTCAGGGTGATAGCAGGACACCCCATCTAGTCACTTAGAAAAAATCAGGACATTCTGATGTAGAGTTTCAAAATAAAATACCTTTGAAGTCTCATATATATGAGCTATCATCCCTCTGTTTTTAGATGAGAATAAAACAAAAACTGTCCAGTATCAAAGACTCATCTCACTTCAGGGTGATAGAAGGACACCCACCCCATCTAGTCACTTAGAAAAAAATCAGGACATTCTGATGTAGAGTTTCAAAATAAAATACAGTTTTTGTTTTATTCTCATCTAAACACAGAGGGATGATAGCTCATATATGAGACTTCAAAGGTATTTTATTTTGAAACTCTACATCAGAATATCCTGATTTTTTCTGAGTGACTAGTTAGGGTGCCCTGCTATCACCATGGAGTGAAATGAGTCTTTGATACTGGAGAGTTTTTTTTAATTCTTATCTAAAAACAGAGGGATGATAGCTCATATATGAGACTTCAAAGGTCTTCCCGGGTCGCCGAGGGTGCTGGCGTTGTTTGTTCGCCGCTCCTCCGCCCCAAATATTGGTCTTTAGTCCAGATCAGAACCTCTCCTGTCTGGCTCTCTACTTTTTAAACGTCAGTCATCAGCAAAAATAGCAGCATCTCTATATCGAATCGACACAGATCTTTGTGTTGTCATCTCCTACCGGCTGGCTCTTTCCTGCTCACCGGTCCCTAGCCCGCTAGCTAGCATTATCGGACCTAGCAGGCTGCTACCTAGATGCTCCTCCGCTCCCTGAAGTCTGCTGAGCTAACATTTCTGTCTCCACCCCAACTCCACCCTAACTCCACCCTAACTCCGCGGCTCGTGTGGGTCTTCCCATCCCGCTGTGATCAGCCGGCTTCCCCGCTGACATCGTCTCTCCCTGCCGCCTACAACCGGTGGCTATCAAGCTAGCTAACAAGCTAGTAGGCTGGTCCCCCGGCTCCCACTCTGCACCAGGCTGTCAGCCCCTCCTACGATTCTCCTCCGGAAACCACTGGAGTTATTCTCCTGATATGCTGTGGATTATCATTCTCATTTTATCTGGACTCACACCGCTCCTTCTTCCACGGTCATTCGGCTCCTGGTCTCTGCTGCCCGGGTCCCCAGCATTAGCTAGCTCCGTGCTAGCGCCACTTCACCGGATCATGCCGCCGCTCTACTCCCTGTCAGATCTCCACTCCTTTAATAACCGCCTGCCTCCGGACTGCATGGACATCCTCGCAGATAATGAAATACTCCCCAAACGCCGTCCTCCACACAGAGGCTCTGGCCGTAAGTTTGTATTTCATTCCACGTCTCCACACTCCATCCCGTCCATTCGGTCCTGTCACACGCCCACACTACGCCATCACAACAAACAACACGTGAATCTGACCAATCTCCTTCCACTCCTCCGGTCCACACAACCCCCCCCAATGCAACGTCACCTCAGAGCAGCCCTGCTCAACACACGCTCCATCCACAATAAAAGCCACATTCTGAATGAATTCATTAAAGACAATAATCTGGACTTTCTGTATCTGACCGAAACATGGCAAAAACCCCTGGACTATTTTTCTTTAAATCGAATCACTCCAGCAGGATTCACATACATTGACAAACCTCGCCCACAAGGGCGGGGTGGTGGTATAGCTGCTATTATCAGAAAGGAAATAAAAACTACCATAATACCCCATCCCTGATGTTTCTTCTTTTGAACACCTGATCTTTAAACTCTCTGGTCCCACTCCCCTGGTCACAGCCATCATCTACCGTCCCCCGAAGCCAAACCCCTCCTTTCTCTCCGACCTCTCTGACATCCTCACTCAGCTTTCTGCCATATCCCCATCTGTTCTCCTCTTAGGTGATTTTAACATTCATGTAGACGACCCGACCTGCAAATATGCCTCTGAATTCAAGGAAACCATTCACTGCTGCAACTTCTCTCAACACATCAACTTCCCAACACACAGCCGTGGTCACATCCTGGACTTGGTCTGCTCCACTGGTCTCACCATCCATCATCTGTCCAGCCTCAACATCCCCATCCCGGCCCAAAAGCAAAAACGCACAATAACCTACAGAAATCTGAAATCCATCTCACCTTCAGCAATCACTGCCTCCATTACCTGCAAGATGTCCATCTCCCCCCCCCAACCACTTTCTGAAAACCCATCTGAACTTGTGGACTATTATAACAGCACCCTCTCCTTCTGTCTCAATGAACTGGCCCCCACAAAAACAAAAAAATTCTCTTTCATACACTCCGCCCCCTGGTATACCCCCGAACTCCGCCAAATGAAATCAAGGAAACGTCAACTTGAACGCCAACACAAGAAAACCACACTAACAGTCCATCTACAAATCTACAAAGACTATCTCCAGCAGTACAGTAACGCACTCAAAGCAGCCCGGTCTAATTACTACACACAACTCATTCAGTCTGGCTCCAGCAACCCCAAGCGTCTGTTCTCCACCATCAGCAAACTTCTCAAACCCTGTGACAACGCCACCTCATCCTTCACCACCGAACAGTGCAACTCCTTCCTCTCGTTTTTCCAAACCAAAATCAGCAACATTTACAGCAATCTGACACCCTCATCAACACCCCCCACCTCCCCTCCTGGCTCCCCCCCCCTTCACCTCACAGCCCCTGTCCCACTTCTCCCCTGTGACCCCCATGCAACTGTCCGACTTCATGACTGGAATTAACTCCACCTGCACACTTGACCCAATGCCCTCCAAATTTGTTAAAGAGAGCCTCCCTGCCATCTCCCAACTCATCGCCACCATCATTAACTCCTCCCTCAGATCTGGATCAGTTCCCCCCTCTCTCAAACTGGCTGCTGTCACACCCATTCTCAAAAGACCTGGACTCACACCTGACATCATGTCCAACTTCCGGCCCATCTCAAATCTCCCCTTTCTGTCAAAAATACTTGAACGTGTCATTGCCTCACAACTAAAATCCCACCTCAGCTCCAATGACCTCTTTGAGCCATTTCAATCCAGTTTCCGATCAAAACACAGCACAGAAACAGCTCTTCTGAAAATCACAAACGACCTCCTCCTCTCCTCTGACTCCGGCAACCTGAACATCCTCATCCTCCTCGACCTCACCGCAGCATTCGACACCATCAACCACGCCATCCTGCTGTCCCTCCTCGAATCATCACTCAACATCACCGACACTGCACTCTCCTGGCTGAAATCCTACCTCACCGACAGACATCAGTTTATTAACATCAACAACTGCACCTCCTCCACTGCTCCTCTGTCCCAAGGCGTCCCCCAGGGTTCGGTGCTTGGCCCCCTCCTCTTCATCCTCTACATGCTCCCCCTTGGCAAAAATAATTAGTCGCCACAACCTTCAATTTCACTGCTACGCCGATTACATCCAACTTTATATCTCAACAAAAAACATCACCCCCACAACACACTCCACTCTCACCAACTGTCTCTCAGAAATAAAAGCATGGATGCAAACAAACTATCTCCACCTGAACAGTGCCAAATCAGACATCATCATCTGCCCCCCATCCCGTATCAAAGACATCCAGAATTTCAACTTCACCATTGACAGCCACACTCTATCTCCCCCCCCCTCACATCCGCAACCTCGGAGTCATTTTCGACAGTCAGCTCAAATTCAACCACCACATAAATCACATCACCAGGACCGCCTTTTTCCACCTCAAAAACATTGCCCGTCTCCGCCAATCACTCTCCTCCTCTGCTGCTGAAACCCTGATTCATGCATTCATCACATCACGACTCGACTACTGCAATAGCATCCTCTACGGCAGGGGTGCCCAACCTTTTTTGAACCGAGAGCTACTTTTAAAGTTGCCAGTCTGCCGAGATCTACCAGTCCAAATAGAGAGGCGTAGCCATTAGTGACAGCCTACTACCAGGTAAATACACACTTCTACTTGTATACAACTGGCCTTTGTACGATTAATACTTCATAAAATACTGCATATCCTTTATCTTACCTCTTTCTAATCTACACACATACAAGTATTTAACTGAAGTTACACAACAGTGTTGTTGATACAGAGTTGGAGGTTATTCACACGTCACATACTACAGTGGGTAATGTTTTCAAGAAACATTGAACAGTGCTGCCACATATGACACGGGGAAAAAAGACTGAACCCTTTCTTTGCCATTATATAAAAATAGTGTTGCTACAAAAGTATAAATTAGGCTTACTAATAAGACAACTCAGACCTGAAGCTACACAGGAATCTGCTGCCAAAGTGCAATAAAAAAGACAAAATTAATAGAATCAAACCCTTTTTGTTGCATTTTAGTATAAAAAGAAATGCCTTTAAAATAGGATGCAAGCAACACTAGTTTCTTATCCTCAATTGATAATAGACTATAATCAATTTAAGTTTGCATTCTTACCATTTTGTACAATAATTATAATGAATAAGTTCAAACAAACTAACACTTACAGCTGATAACGGTATCTAACTTGAGTTTTTATTATATCAAAAACCTGTTGAAATGCTACTGTTATTTTTACTGTCCCCAAAAAGCGCGTCGGAAGCCTCCAGGAATCCTTCTTTCACAACTTCGCCGTCTTTGAAAGACTTCATGTGTTTCGCAAGAACGTGACTGACACGATAAGATGCTATGGTAGCAGCCTTGCTCTTGTTGTTGGGCCTGGTGAAAATGGACTGCTGTGCATTTATCTTTCCTTTCAGGTCCCTCACCTTTTGGGAGCGTAGGGCAGAATTAGGAGGGATCGTTTGTGCACTGTTTTGAAATGCCGCTCCTAAATTACCCTTCTTCGGTAAAGCCACGCTCGCATTGCAGATGAGACAGATGGACTTTGAATTGGAATAGATACAAAAATAATCATCCTCCCACTCGGAGTGAATATTATATATTTTGGGCTTTTTTGTTGTTTTGCATCTGCCATAATTGCGGTCTTGTGTGTGTGCGGACTGTCACTCCTGGCTGTTACACGGACTGCGGACAACGTCAGCTAACTGCCCACTGCCCACTAGCCACACCCCGACACATGGGGTCCCGCCAGCCAATCACAAAGCTGTGATGCGTTCAAGTGCATTATTCTGGCACAGGAATATTATGTTTTAGGACATTAACGATACAACAGAATATTGTTGTTCTATTTTTAGACACATCTCGCGATCGACTGGGAATCTCCCAGCGATCGACTGGTTGGGCACCCCTGCTCTACGGCATACCATCCAACCTCCTCAATAAACTCCAACGTATCCAGAACTCTGCTGCCCGCCTCCTCACCCACACCCGCTCCCGAGACCACATCACTCCCGTCCTCCAGAACCTCCACTGGCTCCCCGTCCGTCAAAGAATCAACTTCAAAGTCCTCCTGATTACTCACAAAGCCCTCAACAATCAGGCCCCCCCCTACCTCACAGACCTGCTGCACCACCACACCCCTTCCCGCTGCCTCCGCTCATCAGAAGCCAACCTCCTATCCATCCCCATCCGCACCAATCACCGGACCTGGGGGGACAGAGCCTTCTCCGTCGCTGCCCCCTCCCTCTGGAACTCACTCCCACAACCCATTAGAGAATGCACTGACCTCACCACCTTCAAAAAACTCACAAAAACTCACCTCTTCAATCTGGCTTTTAATGTGTGATTGTTTTTGTATTATTTGACTTTAACTATATATGTATGTGTTGTTCCTTTCTTTTCTTTTCTCTTTATATCTGTAAAGCGTCTTTGAGCACCTGTAAAAGCGCTAACAAAATTAATCTATTATTAGTTATACATAGTTTGTTTAAAATAATTATTGATTACATTATATAATACATATTTCTTAATTTAATGTTTGGTATGTTATTTAGGTGTATTTGTTATTGACCGAGTAAGCGCTTTTATTTTGAAGGCAGTTTTTCCAGGACTTTACCGTAATGCATATGATATTCGCGCACCGCAATATCACGTGCGGGCTGGCTTGACTGCGTTTTCCCAAGTGGAGGCTGGCTTGACCGCAGTATAAAGGAGCATGGCTGCTCATTCCCTGGCTCTCAAAAGAGTTTGGCTGGCTGTTTAATCTATGTTCACACTGAGACAGTACAACACATAGAAAGAGCAGTACACCTATTGTGTAAGTACATACAAGCAGGTCACACAGTATGAACACAAATACATAAAATCTGTTCAAAATCAGTTTTTATTAAAAAAGTACAGGCTGCATTATGTGTTCTCGGCCTTGGAGAAACTTGACATGTTTTGGTATGTGTCTGAACCTCTCTTTAGTGGTTCATTAATAAAACATATTTCAACGTGAGCCTACTTTGTTCATGTGCTGTTGAGGTTAATTTCAGTAGTTGTGTGCTATAATGTATTTACAAAGTGTGAAGAGGATTTGAGTTATTTAGACACAATTAACACTTATAGTTTCATGTCTTGTTACATAGATCATAGAGCATATTAAGACCCTAACTCATGTTCAACAACTTCCTTACTTGCAACAAATAAGCACTAATTAGAGGGTTATTGAGGAGAAACTCTCAACTAATGGCTTATTACTTGTAGAATAAGGCATTAATAAGTGTTTTATAATGACTAATAAAGAGCCAATATACTGCTAATATGCATGTTAATTAACAACTAGTTGATGGTTTATTTGTGTACCTTTAATATAAAGTGTTGCCAAACTTACTTATTCAAGAGAATTCACAAGTACATACCCAAGATAATGTTTTATCTGATGTCAAAACGCCTTACTACTGTAGCTGCTCTTCTCTTTGTGCCCAGCATTCAGGAAGAAGTTTGAGTTGAACATCTCCATCAAATGGCAGTCTACAATGCAGACCACTGACCAGCCCCACCCTCCACATAAATTCTCTAAAAGCCTCTTTCCGACCCCCCTGAAGCCGCCACGCCACATCCTCACCCCTCCCCGCCTGGCCCGCCCTCCGTCCAGGGAATTCTGCAAAGCAGTGGGAGAACCCGCTGTCCCCCAGACCCCGCCCCCTCCCAGCTCCTCCTCCTGCGTCTCTTCCCTGGAGGGTCACCTCACGTCCTCAGCGTCCCTCCCCTGCCCCGTTGAGCTGTTGTGTGAGCTGTGTGAGGCGAAGGGTGTTGGGAAGCCGCACTACAATGTTACGCTGAGCCACTTGGGGCCCAAGGGCTTCATGTACTTCTTTTATGAGCTGTCCGTCCCCGGGATAACCCCCGACTTCAAAGGGCTGGTCATGATCTTACCGGGACCCACTGCCTACGCCACGCTGGTGGGAGCTTATCAGGCTGTAGCTCTGCAGGTTATGCAGAAGATCTGCAACAATTAGCCCCCCCAGCTGATCACCACCCACAGCACTGTTTGCTTTGTTAATGTTATTTACAGATAGATGTTCAATGTTTTATCTTATTTTATCTGCATGCTTTTAGTCACTTGTTTGTCTTTCAACTTCAGTGTTTTATTTGTGCATGCTTTTTACGTGTTACTCTTTATTGGTTCCTCATTTGTAATAAATGAGATTGAAAGGAAAATGTGATGGTGTTACTTCATGTAAATGTATGGAGTGAATGATTTATGTTAACTCTTTACTACAACGACTGATTAATGACCACTTGCATAAAGTGGGGATTATCAACAGGAAGATGCTTTTCTGCTAACAGGTTTTATTTAACCCAGGCTAACATAATTCTGACCCAGATACAGATGTGTTAATCCTAGATCAAATTATCTTGATCCGAAGTGTGTTCTCACTTTGCAAAATGTCCCTGAGCCTTCACTGAGTCCATGGGTGTCTCTCAATGTTGAGGAAGGCTCCTCCAGAGCAACTATTTCAAGGATGCCACGTCATCAAGTCCCGCCGAAGGACTGTTCCAGGCTCCTTGGAATTCTACCGAGGACTGAGTCCTTCGTTGCGGGAAATTTCGAGGCTGCACATGTGTATCCTCCGCGGTCTTAAAATCCCCACAATGCTTTGCGCACGGACCAATTTCCGTGGCGGAAAATGTAAGGCGGGGCCTCTCATGACGCACACTTGCTCGCCTGTTCCACTCTTCGTTTTTTCCGAATGCCAGGAAGGATTCTTGCCTAGCTTCTGAAGGAAGTGACTCGGAAGCATCCTCGACATTGAGAAACTGTCTCCACGTCCTCCCTGGATGAAGCCCAGCCTCTTCCTCTCAGATCTGCAGCGCTCCAGTCACCCTGACGTTTGTTGCACCCACAGAAAAAGATCTGTATCTGTTCAAAGCACTGGAGGTGAATGGTGTCCTCTTCTCCACTGTAAGCTTACTGCGTCAGGATTAGCCTCTCGGTTTGTAGCCACCCTAAGTATATATAATTATAAATAGCATTGTTTTGATACAGGATTATTGCACCAGATTCACAAAATCTGCCATTATAGCTAAAGAATCTGAAAATGATCCTGATCAAGCTGTTAGTTAAATGCGATGTGTCTGAAAGACTTGTTTCACTGATAGTTCCAAAATAATTTACAAATAGTCATCCATATAATATGGAAAACGTATCCACATAGGAACAAGATGTAAAGACCAGGTTTTGATTTATTGGCTAAGAACTATTTATGTAATACAAGATTTTCCTAAATGTGGCTGTAAGAACAAGTGTTTTAATCTTGAGAAGGCTGCTTTTACTATTTTTGACACAACAAGCTAACTGACGCTATTAATTACAATAGTAGGCTTTATTATAGGAATGAAATAGTGCCAATGGAAACTCTTGAAATCAATAGATGCCTGTTCAAGGTGATATTTTCATGTCAAACTCCAATGATATTCAGTTTACTAGCAGGAAAGAAGAAACTCATTTTGTGTTCCTTATTTTCTATCTTTCAGGTCCAGTGGAATAAGATAGCATTTTAAATCCTATTGAAGAACTTGCTTGATTTCTATTAAATGTTGATCTGAAGAAATGTGCTCTTCATTATTAAAAACCATCCAACATGATTTCGTAGACGCAGGTAAACCCATGTCTGATATAAAGTAATACAAACCAAAACAGGCTACATGCCACCGAAGGTACAGTAAGTGAGAAACATCATTTTGTTTTAAACTGAGAATGTCAGTGAACACAAGCTGCTGAGTACTGAGTTTATTTCTGACGGTACAGCCATGGAACAAATGAAAGTGTTTTTGTTAGAAGCTGAGTTTAACTCCAGCATGAGATGGTGCAGGGAGAAAGTACACGTCTTAAACAGTGCAGCTTTATAGATCATAACAACTGATGCTGGCATGTTGGCATCATTGCTAAGGGTAACTCTGTTTCATGTTGTAGAAGAGTGTGTGCAGAGTGTCTGTTTGAAGGTGGCGTGGGGGGGCAGGGGTTAACGTCTAGGCCTCAGAGGTCCTCCTCTTGATCTCAGCTATCAGATCTGCTCTGGATATATCAGCCTGTGGGGAGAGGAGCAGACAGTGAGGTTAGTCCTGCAGCATCACAAACTCAGTCTTACGGCCCTGACACACACACATCCAAATATATTGGCCAACACTGAGTGTGTGTGAATGTAAGGCCCTGACACACCAGGCCGAAATCGGCCGTTCGTTAGTCGGACGATGAAGCGTGCCCTGTCGCCCAAACTCAATTTGGTGTCGGCCGTGACACGCCTTATTTGGCCTTTCATGGCCGATTCAACACAGGCAGTCGGACAAAGAAATCACTGATTGGCTGTTCAGCTAGCGAAACGGTTGCTTGAGAATGTCTGGACGAGAGTGAAAATGGAACGCACACGCTATTTGTTTAGATCACGCAGGTTGTTGCCTCTTTTGAATGACGAATACACACTACCGCCGACTGCTGGTAAGGAGAGTTATTGGCCGTCGGCTGAAGTCTTTGCGGTGTGTTCCAGTGCGACACATGGCCAAGACGCAGGAGAACACGGCGACGCAACAGCGTCGGCGAGTTCTCTGGTGACTGCTTGGTGTGTCAGGGCCTTTTTCCTCTGCATGGTTGTGTGTGAATGGTAAGACATAAATAAAACATAATTTGGTATCATCTTTAATGAAGATGTGTTCAGGTACCTCCTCTCTGGTTGCCACGGCGCGCAGCTTCACCACCCCATCCTTCAGCTCCTGCTCTCCCAGGATGGCCACCAGGGGGATCCCCGAGTCCTCGCAGTACTGCAGCTGACTCAGCAGTTTGGGGTTCTTCTTGTAGATTACCTCTGCCTGGACACATACACAGCATTCAGTGTGACAAATACAAATACTATTTTTAAATGACAGCATGTCAACTTTCCACACCAAAAAGTCCAAAGTCCAAAATTAGCAGTAAAGGAACAAGTGCCCTTTTTGAGTGAGTCTATGTTTTACTATAGACTGAGAAATGTATTTTTAGTTTTGATGAAAAGTTACACGCTCTTCGGAAAGAAAATCAGCATTGGCAGGTCAGTCTTATAATAATATAAACATTTAATTGATGAATCTCTAGTCTAGTGCAAAGGTGATTTTAATACTTTTCAGACTCACGAAGCAACATTAAGCAAGGTTAGTGGAATCTGCAAATATAACACTAGTTAACAACACACACACACAGACCTTGATGCCAGCGTTCCAGAGCTCAGTGAGCAGTTTGAGTCTCTCTTCCAGCAGGTTCTTCTGAGCAGACACCACCATCACCTGAACCTCTGTGGTGCGGACTCTCTGTGCTGAGGCCTGAAACACACACACACAGTTAGTGTGACAGCAACACACGTATTAACAACATGGTGTGACAGCCAAACACATATCATTGACAGACACACACACACTTAGAGTCTCAGGGTGCATTCACACCTAATAGTCCGCTTCTCTGGTGCGCACCAGACCAGTTTGTTACATTTTTCAGAAGGTTCGGTTTGCGTTCACACGGGCAAAACTCAAACGGACTATAAAATGTAAGCACAAGTCATGTGCACGGAAATGCTGGTCAGACATTAACGGGGTAAAAACGCAAATCCCGGCAATTTCTACCGGAGCCTCCTCCATGGAGCATCGGCACTTTCGGCAGGTTATTCTCATGCTGCTGTTAATGTGGAGATCAACAGACACTAGCGGCCCGGCATATGATCAGACAACGGCCGTTAAAAAACATTATAACACATATAATGAGACGTTCTGCAGTCAGGAGGGCGTTTCACCGACGACAGGTGTTCTTACTTTTATGTAGCTGACGGAGCATTTTTACTTTACACGACACTGTTCAACACTTAATTCTGCTTCACTCTTTAACTAAACAACCGCGGCTGTCTTGAAAGACTCTTTCGCTAAAGATTTTGAAGATATCCGCGTTCTTGTGACACGTAAATACTGCGCTTCCTATGTTTTGGTGCGGACTGCGTTCACACCAGCAATGAACCGCTCCAGAGTTCGCAAGCAAGCGCTCCGAGACCACCTATTTTAGCGGACCAGAGTCCGGTTGTTTAGTTAATTTCAGAGGTCTCGGACTGTGTTCACACCGACCCAAATGAACCGCACCAAGCAGGTAAACGCACCAGGGTTCGATTCAACCGGACTATACAAGGCAGGTGTGAACGCACCCTCACTCACTCACAGGATTACCTCGGCCTTCTGCTCCATGATGGAGAAGATCCTCTCGATGCCGATGCTGACCCCCACACATGGCACCTTCCTGCCCTTGGGGTCAAACATCCCCACCAGCCCGTCGTACCGGCCCCCGCCCGCTACGCTGCCCACGCTCACACTCTCCTCTGCACCGGAACCATTCTGGGCTTCAGCAGCGATGCCCGTCTGAGTCAGAACCCCCTCGTAAATGATCCCTGTGTAATAGTCCAGACCCCGGGCCAGACTCAGGTCGAACACCACCTGCACAGGATGGAGGAATGAAAAGGTAGCAGGTTAACAGAGAAGAGAGGAAAGTAGAAGGTATGATAAGGAGCTTTAACACATTGTTGACTCCAGTGAACAAAGTGAATGCTGGGAAATATATCAGGTGAGTCACCTTGTCCGTGACCTGGAACAGCTGCAGGTAGCTGAACAGCAGCTTAATGTCCGTCAGCCCCGCACAGGCCTGCTTACTCTGAGACATCTTCTGATCCTGCAGGAGGCGCTCTGCCAGCTCCATCCCACCTGCAACACAAACACATCAGCACCCACCCTGTTGGAATAAGGTCCAGTACTCCCCCTCTTTAGCTCTGTTTTAGCGTATAGGGGGCTCCATGAGATCAGCGCTGCTCATAATAAATCATAACCGTAATATATTTTCTCTTTTCATTCTTTTATTTTCTTTAATTAAAACTATCAGAATACAGTATCTATCCTACTGTATTTATTATTAATTTCAGATGTGTGTCTTATGGCGCTTTCACACTGCAGGCTTGGTTTGGCTTGGTTTGGTTAGGCCTTATTAGGCCTGGCTCACTTTAATGCTGCGCTCACATTACAGTTTAGGAGCTGGGGCAGTTACTATAGTAACGCAGTGTAGGCGGAGCCGTGACGTCATCTTCAACGAGCACCCCAGAAAAACAACATCAGCTGTTAGCTGTTAGCTGTTAGCACTCAAGCTCACAGCTCCTCATATCTGTTAAGAAACTAGACAAAAGTTATAAACAAGTACAAACCACAGACTGTCTGTGTCATGGTGAATACAGTCGCTGGTTTATTTATGTCTGTATAGGCCGTTGTTGTGAGTGTGTACGGTCGGAGCATTGCGTTAGCTTAGCCGATCTCCCGATTTTCCGGGAGAAAAACCCACAGTTTAAAGGGGAAAATGGGAGAACACCTCAGGGAGAGCAACAGAGGAGGGATCCCTCTCCCAGGACGGACAGACGTGCAATAGATGCCGTGTGTAAATCGAAGAGATAATATATTTTACAGCGTAGGTAGACCGAATGTTTGGAAATGCATGTGTCTGTAATAAGAAGATGCATCACGCATTTTAAAAGGTTCTTCGCCTCCCGTCCCGTCTTGTCTGCAGACTTGTCAAAGCATTAATTCATGATTTGTACTAACCGGTATCAGTATGTTGTTACTTCGGCATCATTTTGAAACGTGTATTACAATTAAATCACGGTCAAATATGTTTAGCATATTCCGCCCGGTTGTTGGCCCCGCTTGTTGGCCTCGATAGAACCACAACTTTGTCGGGCCAGAAAAAAGACGAAAAAGTACCCCCGGGGCGGAACTAGGCCTAGTGTGAGCGCAACCAAAAACAGGCTCCGCACGGTTCGGCACGCTTAAAGCGAGCTCCGCGCTGCAGTGTGAATGCGCCATTATTGTAAAGGTTTATATGTTTACCTATTCCTGCAACTTACCTGCAACTTTTTGTCTATTTCACAATTTTTTTTGCATTATTTGATGTCTTGTAATTTTATGTTTTATGTATCATATGTTGCATTGTTGGAGGAGCCTGGCGCATTTCCGCTGCAGCGCGTAGCACGGTTTAAGCGTGCCGTGCCAAACCGGCCCATTTTTGGTTGCGTTTCCACTAGGGGTAGTTCCGGCTAACGGGTACTGCTTCACAGTTTTTCTGGCACTCCAAAATCGAGGTTCTTACCGGGCCAACAACCAGGCTGAATATGCTAAACTAGTGAGAGAATCGCTGGCAAGGGGGCTACAACTACAACAAAATTAACATATTTGACCGTGATTTAATTGCAATACACGTTTCAAAAAGATGCCGAAGTAACAACATACTGATACCGGTTAGTAAAAACCATGAATTAATGCTTTGACAAGTCTGCAGACAGACGGCAGACGAAACACCTTTTAAAATGCGTGTTTTCTGAATGGAGATCGGCTAAGCTAACGCAGTATACTCCGACCGTCCACACTCACAACAACGGCCTACAGACATAAATAAAGCAGCGACTGTATTCACCATGACACAGACAGTCTGTGGTTTGTACTTGTTTAACTTTTCGTCTAGTTTCTGAACAGATATGAGGAGCTGTGAGCTCTGAGGGCTAACGGCTGATGTTGGTTTTGTGTTTCGCATTGAAGATGACGTCACAGCTCCGCCTACACTGCGTTACTATAGTTACTACCCCAGTTCCTAAACTGTAACGGAAACGCAGCATAAAGTGAGCCTGGCCTACCAAGGCCTAACTATACTGTACTAAGCCATGCGAGGCCCTGCGGTGGAAATGCGCCATTAGACTGAAGAGTTTCACTACCAAACCTACGCTCTAGCTAATGTGCTTATACATGCAAACCTTTGAATCAATGCCATTCAGAAATTCCCACATGCCTTTTTTTGTCCAGGAAAAGGCCCAAAACTAGATGCTGTTTGATATAATACCATAGGACAATAACCATAGCTCCAATAATCTCATGAACCCCTGTTTGGAGTGAATACTTTACTGACAACATGTCACTGATGTCTGTGAGTTGGGAGTCTCACCCTGTAAACTGACGTACTCCCCGATCTGGTCCGCAGCCTCCTCTGATAGACCCTTCTCACTCACCATCTCCTTCCTCACTTCCTCCCACGTCATCTGGGTTCAAACAACAAAAGGAGATATTGATGAATGACAGAGAAGGTGGAAGAAAACAGGGTTACACCCGTTTGTCTAATTATAGCGACATTTTAGCATGCTCTACAATATTTGTACATGTCCTTCTTGAGAACTGAGTTCATAAAAGCTGAGTATGTGCACGTAGGAGGGCTGCATAATTAATCGAAATTACAATATGGACTAGTACACTATTCAACTTACAGGACATATGTTATTGAATACTTGTTCAAGTAATTATTGTGGAGCCGCAGGGATACCCCAGCCTGCAAATCGTATTCTACTTAACAATACATATTGTTTGATCCAGATCCTCAAAAAGAAAAAGCCCATAACCATTGTTTCATTTTATATTTCAAATGTTATGAGAATTGGATGCAAAATGATCAATCCATTCAGTATCGTTTATCATATGGCAATTTTAGTCGCAAAATCATCTCAATAGGTTTTTAGTTTCCACATGGTGCAGCACAAACCTTGTCCAGTTTATCCACTGTTGAACAGATGGTGCGGAACTTGTCGTCTGGAACACCACACACAGCGAACATCCCGTCCAGGATGCGTCTGTCGTTCACCTGCACACGGAGGACGTGGTTATCACAGTCAGAAAACCTTTATGATTCCCACAGTGGGAAAAACTAAATAAGTAGCAGTCTTCTGAAGAGAAAAACGCATACTGCACATCAGAGTGATTATCTCTTCCACTCGTCATATCTGCGGCTTCCCTATAGCCTTTTCCCTGAATTGATGGGACTAACCTTGATCCGGAAGTCTCCGATGTCCAGCTCACTGAGGATCTCGTAGACGATCTTCAGACACTCAGCGTCTGGAATCATGGCGTCATACTGCCCTGCGATGTCAAAATCCTGAAACACACATGTGAGTGAATAAAACCAGGTCAGTTTTAAAGATCTAACAGATCCTCCGGTATGCGGGTCGTGGTGCGTATGTATCAGGATGACTCACACACTGGTAGAACTCTCGGTAACGTCCCCGAGTCATGGCGGGGTTGTCACGGCGATACACTTTAGCGATGTGGTAACGCTTGATGTTTGTTATCTTGTTCATGGCCAGGTAGCGAGCGAAGGGCACCTGAAGGACGGCAGGTCAAGAACAACACTCTGCTTTGAGGACTAGGCTAAGTTAATGTAGCACCAACATACAAGACAAATACAATTGTTAAAATTAAAAAGCAACCTTTGTAACAAAACAACAACAAAATGATAAAGGGAAGTTCTATATTTCATAAATAAATTAAAGTAAACTCATGTGATAAAGGATCTGCAGAATCACACCCTGTGTCCTCCTGATTAGTAACAGGATATTCAAAAATCCATTGTTGAGAAATTAATCTTGCTCTACTGTTAATAAGAAGCATCTTGCTAGTTTGATGCATTAATGTGTTAAATGATCAAACATTTAGAGGCAACAAAAAGTATTTTCTCCCTTTCGTGAACCTTCAGTTAAGCAGAGCAATGATCCCTTATATAAAACATCTATGTGAATATGGTGCAGTAGGCAGGATACAGTGAGGTCATATCTGAGGGACAGCAGCTCTCCTCCTTGGTCCTTCAGGTCGTAGATGAGCTTTGAGTCTTCTCCATACTTTCCAGTCAGCGTCTCCTACAGCACAGAGAATCACAAGATCACATGATTCAAATCTGTATGTTTTCAAAGTGTTCAGTTAATCGTTGTCACGTGATGTCACGGCCCCATGGGAGCGCCCACCTGGAGGGCATTCCACCACAACCAGCACTCATCTTTACCTCATAGTGAGTCAAAAGGTCAGATGGTTTATAATAAGACACAACAAGTAGAGAGGAGAGCAGCTTGGCTGTGTCTTTGCAGTATGGAGAGGTGAGGGGGGGATTCCTTCAATTAGACGTGTGAGCACACTTCCCCTAAACCTGACAAATAGCACACATGTCATATAACACCAACTCCTCCTTTTCCAGTGTTACATGGTCTAAAATGGAGAGG
This sequence comes from Gobionotothen gibberifrons, assembly GCA_943591055.1. Taxonomy (NCBI): domain Eukaryota; kingdom Metazoa; phylum Chordata; class Actinopteri; order Perciformes; family Nototheniidae; genus Gobionotothen; species Gobionotothen gibberifrons. The sequence goes on along the minus strand of CALSBZ010045336.1, from coordinate 11,740 downwards.
TGAAGGTGTCCTAATACATGTCAACATTTCCAGTTCCCTCTGTCAAAAATGAAACAGCTTTTGGACATGGCTTTGGTAAAATGCATGAAATAAGGTCTGTGGTTAAAATGAGCTGAAGTGGTTAACACGAGCTGAAGAGATGTTCACGTTATGTCCTTTAGTGATGTGTCGGTCGCGAACGAGACGATTCTTTTGAACGGCTCTTTGGTACGAACGAGGGGAACCGAGTCGTACTTGGTGAGAGCCGTTCTTTTTATCGTTCAATCGTTGGTCCGCACTCACTGCCTGCCAAAATCCACTCGCCTTTTAAAAAGCTTGATTTTGTTTCTCAAACGTATTCCGTGAAGACCCGCCCCTACTCTGATTGGTAGGTTTCAGCACGAGGAGTGAGATGGGGTGGGTCTTAAGGGAATACGCGAGAGAGAGAAGTCATAACAAGTGGTACAGGACAGGTAGACAACGTGTTTTCCGGATGGAAAATGAGCCAAATGCGAAAACGCAGCAGCATTTGGATGCACTTCAACCAAAACCCAGGCAGTGATAAAGCGCACCATTTGTAAAAGGCAAAATATGCTTTAAAGCAGGGTCAACAAATAATCTCCATCGCCACTTACACACAGTACACTATCTAATATTAAGAGTTGCGTGAATTTCATTCAAGGCAAGGCAACTTTATTTACTTGACACATACAGAGGGTACATTCAAAGTAGTACATTCACTGACATGAATGACATGGATATGGCGCTGGCAACACAGTCAATCATTATCCTGGTGATTATTTCACAGATAAACCAAGTAACCCCGCCCCCTTTAAAAAAAAGGCTCTTTTGAACGGCCCTTTAAAGGAACGGAGCCATAAGATCCGGCTCCCTTCAAAGAGCCATAATTCCCATCACTAATGTCCTTCGACATAAAATACGTCAGTAAACACAGCACTGGGGAATAAAAAAGTCTGTTTCTAAAACATAGCTTAGTGGTGGTGACGTGAAGTCATGCATTTTATTTATAGCCTAATGTTGGCTTTTTACTTCTGGAGAATGCAATTATGCTTTAAAAAAAAATCACAAAGTGATGTTAATATGTAAAGTATCAGATCTTGTTTTCTGCAATATTCCAAAATCCAATGGCAACAAATCACATTGTTTTATGTTGAGGTAACAAGTGAGATGCTTACTTCAGGGTCAGCACACACAAATACGTCACCACTGCACTACTCTATGGCTGCGTTTCACTTCTCTTATTTTTCATTTCCCCGCTCCTCGGTCTCGGTCTCACCGGAAGTTGATTTGTCTGCGCTATCTTGAGTAGCGTACCAATGGTCTTATTTTTGCCGGAGGCCCCGCCCCCTTACTGTGTATCGCTCACTGATTGGACGATGCAGCGCATGCACTGATCTGATGCTTCTTGACATGAGAGCAGTTTCCCAGCAGAGTGAAGAAAATATATGAACCTCACGGGAGTCACTCCTCAGTCTATACTGTGTTTTGTTTCAATTAATGCATCATTTAGTTACAAATATGTGATATATCTGAACCACAAAGTGGTCAAAAATCATTTTATTCATTTATTGGAAACATTTTCATGATCGCTTTTTTCGTTTTACATTTTCATTTATTGTCATTTCCATTCAGTCAGTCATTAAGTGATATTAAAATGTTAATGTGCTACATGCACACAAACAAACAAAGTGTGCAATCCAATGAATGTTAATCTAACTGGGTTTTGATAGATAACATAGGCTATCTCTTTTTCTTCTCTCAATTATTGTATTTCTATTGTGCACTCTAATCAATATTAATCCAACTAATGTTCGTTTATACATTTTAAGAATGGCGTTTATCTTTTTTGAGAATGAGTTCTTATTTGATTTGAATTATTTGGGTCTACAACAGATGGTACACATGTTTGTGTCAGTACATGTGTACGAACCATGGTACGAGCAGAGGCGGGGGGGTGTGTGGAAATAACGGGGACAGATCTGGCTGCTGTCAGACGATCAGCTGTGCAGCGTCATCACAAACGGACGTCGCTTCACGTGACGCTCCGGAGGAAAGGACGTCCCATGGCTCTTAAAACTCATTTCCCTGCTTCTCGTGGTTTCCTTGCGTCCCTCCATGCTTCCCTGGTGGGAGGGACTAGTCACAGGGAAACGACGCAAGTGAGGGACGCAAGGAATCCATTTAACCGAAGTGAAACGCAGCCTATGATCCTGCCCTTGAGAGGATAGATTCTGACATAAAGGTCAACAGGTACCATGGACAACATTAGACAGGCTTGTGATGTAGCCATGCAGTTCTTCATGTTAGAAGAACATGCCAAGAGTGAACGGTGATGTGAACATGTACCTTTAGTTCAAAAACAGGTGTGTCGATGGTCTCTGCACCGTGGCGTTTGAAGCAGCCGAGGATGGTGTTGAACACTTTTTCTCTGATGGCCATCTGCTTGGGGTTGTAGTCCCTCGTTCCCTGATAGAGAAAGGTCACGGCTCTATTACTATACTAGTGATAGACCTCCATGCTGGGGGGTTTGAGGGCTACATGTTATTATGTTACAATACAGTGTGATGGTACTCTGTACTTTTCTGATATTTCGAAGAAAGTTAATAATCTATGGATAATCACTGCAAACATTTAGCTGTATACCATTTTCAAATGTATTTTTTTCCATGCCAGATTGCAACTATATACCTTTAAAATGGCATGTACAGATTCAAAGATACAAATCATATTTTAACAACATATTGCTGCAGTGCTCTGGCTGTGTGTTTGAATGCAGCAGAACTACGTCTTACCTTTGCCGTCTTGAGAACAAACTGGTGTTTTCCATCATCTCCTCCGATCTGAGCCTTCAGCTGCAGCAGTTTGGAAACCTCTTCATCGATCTGTAATACACACACAAGAACTGTCAACACTTACTCTACAAGGTTTCATACATACATCACATACTGAACTGATCAACTAAAGCAAATTAAAATCTGCTCAAAGATTGAAAGTCAAGCGTCTGAGAAATACACAGCTCAGTTTGCCTGGATGTCAGAGGGCTGATGGAGGGGCAGACAGCTGCATCAGAGCCAAAGTAACAACGTTTTTCTATTCATTTATTTGATCAGGAATCAAATACAAATAATTGATTCCAATAGTCGTAAAAACACTGGATATCTCAGCCGGTCAATCCCAACAACTGACAACATTTTATTTCACACAGATCCATGAGCCTACCTGAGCCACAGTGATCCCAGGGAAAGAATGCAGAGTGCGGACACGCGTCGCAGTCCGAATCAGACCCGAGCAAGCACGAACACACAACATGGCCGGATAAAAATAAGTCCAATAATTGGACAGGCAAAAGTTCAGGAGTGCATCATGGGAACAGCAGTGTTCAGTGGTGTCGTACAGGAACAGCCACAGCAGCCAATCACAACGGTCGGTAGAGGTAGATCCAGGAAGTGAGTTGATCGGTAATGTCCAGGGGGGTTGGGTTCAGCAGTGAGGCAGATGATGGTGATGAAGGGGGGGGGGGGCAGGCCGAGGTCATCCGGGGTTAGCAGGAAGAACAGGAGAAAAGTGGTAAGCAACCCTATCACTGGGGCAGGGCATGACGCCGCATCATCATCATCATCATCATCATCATCACAGCGTGGAGGATAGAACATGAGATCACATGAGAACGAGTCAATCAAAGAGGCCAGCCAGCATACACACACATGCACACACACCAAACACACACAGGGGCTGCTCTGACCCTAAAATCCAATCTACATGTCGAGTGCATTCAGTGTTTTTAGGGGTATCATTTTAACTCTTGTGTGGTCTTACTATCAACTTTTGTCCTCTCGGTTTGACTATTTATAAAGCATGTAGTATAAATAATCAAATCTGTGTTACACGTTTTAACAACTTTATACCTACTAATTATCACATGTTTTACTCTTCTTTTTTAAATGTATGGTCAATAGACCTCATTTACACAAAATCAAACCTAATTTCTGAGTTATAAAAGGAATTGTTTTTGAATGATTTTACAAAATTGACCCCAGATGCTATACATTTGAAGTTTAACTACACTTCTGTGATGACTTTGTGTGACGTGGAATTAGCTGCTTCACTTTCAGGGGCCTTGTAATGTGTAAACTGGTTTACAGTCACACAGGGATGACTTAATAACAGCCATGTCATTAGTAACTCCTGTTCTTTGTCCACTATAACAAGAAATGTCTACTGAGAAAAAGGCGTATGGAACTTTCCACTGTCACTTTCCATAACCACTGCTTGTTTTGCTGAATTATGTCCTGAGGTTAGACCCTTTGCGGGCTCAATGACACTTTGCCGGACAAAACAGCAAATAAATCAGACCAAACTAGACAAATAGTAACAGAGAAGCATGGTGCAAACACTTACTGTAGCACTCTCTGTCAATGCTTTAAGGTTTTAACGTTTTATTTGAAGTGAGGTTTATCTCACTTTAAATTCAAAAACATGCTGATACCCCCTCTGTGATGCATGGCAGATTATTGGAGGAACCAGTACTTAAATTGAGATAAAACTGGTACAGACTAGGATATGTCTTTATTAGTTATCTTTGTGCCGGCTGATAATAAAGTATCAAACTAAAGTATTACATTGGCAGATTGCACTGTGTGTGTATAGTACCGTAAAACTATTAGTTTTATAAGTACTATAAGTACTGCATCGAGAATGGTACTTAAGTCAAAGTAATTAAGTATGATTAGGAACATATACTTAAAGTCTCGGGAGTAAGTAAGTAAGCCTACTCATAGCAGAAAAAACTACAATTTGTTTAAATATTTTAAAGCAAAAGCAGCAAATCTTAACATTTAAGAAGCTGGAACTGTGAAATATGTTTTACAAAAAACTTCTTAGCAAAATTGCTCCAAATAGATTTTGTGTTGACCCACTAATGGTTGTAGTTACTTAAGTACCTCAAATGTGTAGTTAAGCACAGTACTTGAGTACATGTATTTAGTTACTTTCCACCACTGGCCACAGTTTCCTGAACATGCTGATGACACTTGCCTGCAAGTTATTGCATCAACTAACAAAATAGCTAGCTAGTCGACAAGCCGAAGGGAGCGGAAAGCCATTACATTTGGGGCACGTTAAAGCTAGCAGTTCGCCGATTCGGCTATCATGTAACACTGGTAGGAACAAAGTGAGAAGCAGTCCCTTCTACCTGAAATACAGTCATTTTAAGCAGCTGGTGTGATAGCCGAACAAATAGCGGGTCAAGTATGGCCCAAGCTTTAAGATCGGTGTATACCTATACATATGGCCCTAACTTAGACCAATGTATTACTGACTCACTTGCGCCGTACACTACAACACGATAGTTTTTATAAATGTTTGGTCTTTTCCAATTGATTCGGTAGGCTATATAAATTACGTATTTTTTAAATATCTGCCAGGTTGTATCATGTGGGTTTCATTCAAACACTTAACCGTAAGCTAACACAATGAATGCTTCACAGAAGTGACAGTCCTGGTCAGTTTTCCCGAAAAGGTCCCGTACGTTTAATGGTGTTGGTCAGTGCGGGTTACTAGTCAGCTCTTCAGTTAGTTTATGTAGCGGTATCTTTGGCTGGCTAGCTGTTAGCATCCCTGCTCTGTTCCAGCCCAACATGACATGCTGTTCACCGCATGCTAACAGTTCGCACACAGCACACAGCACACTTCACTGAGATACTGACCTGCTCTTTGCTAGCCTTCTCTGACTTCAGCTTCCGGACCACTTCACCTTGGACTTTAATCGCTTCTTGTATCTGTGCCTTGTCTGCCATGACTTTTCATTAATGGATTTGCACCGCTACTCAAACCACCGGTAACCCCGCTGCTGTCAAGGCTATGGAGGTATAGGCCGGAAACGATACACGTAATACTTCCGGGTAATATTTTCCAAGTAAAATCCTTACACTTAAAGTTATCATTCTAAATCCCTCATAATAAAATGAGATAAAAACAAACAATCGAACAAAACAAACCAAAAAAATACTAAATACTATGAAAACCCCCATACCCTTAAGAAATATCACATAGTGATGGGAATTATGGCTCTTTGAAGGGAGCCGGTGTCAGTACTATATAGGCGCGTTCACACCGCAGTACTTTTCCCACAAAGGTTCATCAGAACTTAGTTCCGAAGAGGCTCAAGCTCTTACGTTGAGTCTGGAGTTTCAATACATTCGGAATTTGGCCGTGTAAAATGTCCTCTTGGGTTGCCGTACAGCCAATGCGTGACGTCATTGGTAAGCGTAACGGACACATCTGGTAGTGACAGGCCTATTCTAATACATATGGTACGGATCATAGATGGTATGGTATGGATCTTATGGCTCCGTTCCTTTGCGAGAGCCGTTCAAAAGAGCCGTTTTTTTAAGGGGGCAGGGTTAATAGGTTTATCTGTGAAATATACCTTTTATAATTCAATCCAATGTAGCCCTGTTTTGACTAATGATTTATATGTGTACACATATATCACTTACATTATTCAATACATCCTTTGTACTGAAGTATTCAAAAGTAAAAATTACATTTTTAATATAAATGAAAAATTGTTTTCATTGCATTTACAGACCCTTGTAACTCTCTGATTGTAGAACCACGCAACAACAAAAAGCAGCTACTGTAGCAACACCGATACAAACTGACAACAAATCTTTGCTGAGCCTAAAAATAATCATAAATAAATAACATAATGAAAATAAATATATTGCAATGCTCAAAACAGCAGCATCCAACAGTCTCTAAACCTTGGATATTACATGTCACTGCATGCATGCACGGAGCACCCGTAGCACGCTGAGATCATCATATCATTCTCTCTTACTTAACAACAACAAAACTTCACTAATATCACAATGCCCTACTTAACTTTTTACATCTTAGTAATACGTGTTCTACTGATTCCTCCTCCTGACATCCCTCACACAAACCAGTCTGGTTGTTTCCTATTAATTTTATTATTTTATTTTATTGTAGACTGGTATATAGTGTACTGGTATAATGCAGTACTGTACTACTAATCTACACAGTATTTCAAGTATCTACATTTTGTCCACATTTATACATATTTAACATCAATTAAACATATTATTGATGAAAACTGAATATTATAATAACCATAATAATGTAATACTTTGAAAATATCCATTCTGCCTAAGGAGTACTTTTAATTGTGATACTTTACGTACATTTTGCTGCTAATACATCTGTACTTTTACTTAAGTAACATTTTCAATTCAGGACTTTTACTTGTAACGAGTATTTCTACACTGCTGTATTATAACTTTTACTTAAAGAGGACCTATCATGCTATATTTGAAACATATATTGTAGGGCCATACCTATATAAAACATGTCTGTGAAGTTTTTTTTTCAAAATACCAAACAGATCATGCATTTTAGCCATGCCTCATTTCGCTCTATTTGCTCTTTTCCAGCCCTGTTTTTGCAAGGGCTGATTCTGCTTTTGTGGCAGACTACAGCGCCACTTACAGGCCTGGCATATGTACTACAGCGTCTCCAGCGCTTTCGAGCGGTCTCTCATTCCCCTGATAGGTGGAGAGTTGCCCATATAGGCGGAGCACCCCTTTTCTGACGTCAGAAAAATTCAAATAATAATCAGATCCGTTGCAGCCCCGTTTTTAGAGATTTGGGTATGGAGGAAAAGAGAGGGGGTTGTGTTTTCTGACACTTGGTGAGTTCCCTGACACACCGAGGAGTCTGGGACACATATCCATGTATAAAAGACGTACAAAAGTGCATTTTGCATGATAGGTCCCCTTTAAAGGTAGGGTAGGTAAAAATGGAGAAACCAGCTCGAGTGCGCTAGAATTTGAAAATACACAACCGAAAAAAATCGGCCCCTCCCTTCAGACTTCCTTACAGAGCCCCTCCTCCAACACACACGGACGCGCACATGACCAATGAGGGCACGAGATAAGTTTGTGCACAGATGGAAGGCTGACAGGCCATCCAATTATCTGCCGCGGGCCGAGGCAGATAATTGGACTTCCACAGATGAAATATTTGTATATATTTATTGTCAAAGCATTTAATTTATTCATTGCTATCGGGATGTTAAGAGCATTCCATGGAATATAACAAAAAGTGTTTCTGAAGTGAATTACCTACTGTGGAGGAAACTTCTGTGTAGCAATGCAGTGGGAGTCACCAACTCATGAAGGAGACACAGGATGAGCAGGAGTTCTGATGTCAAACACTGAGATTTAATACAAGTATCGCCCGGAGAAATTCACATAACAAGTCACAGCTGTCAAAGGTTCTGACTGCACGGGTGGGTTGCCAGGTCAATTCTGATCAGCCTGTGTCTTGGTAGACCATTTAACTAGTTTACAGAGAGTCATAATCAACATATTGGGGATGGGCCTTGGTACCTGGAGACTGTCTCTGTCCCCTGCTGTGCTTTGAAGCCAGCGTTCTCAGAGTTTTATAACTTCCTACTTCCACCACATCAAGTCATAAAACGTATTGTATCAACATGTGGCTACATTATCACGTTCCTTACGGGAGATAAGGATCAGGGCTGATCGTAAATGTCAACACACAGGAAAGGGTTACATTCTTGGAGTGAAGACAGAATTATTCCCTCACACCTACCCTACCTTTAAGTATAAGATGTGAGTACCTTTTTATTATTGAAAACATTAGTTCAGAGAGAGTATGAGAGTTTGTCAGAAAGGAAGATATTTAAGTTTATTGTGCTTTTTAGATAACTATTACATTTAAGACAAGTTTACAATTCATAATTAAATACATTATAAATTCCAATCATTCCAGGTGATGCTTATCATAGAATATTCCTGATCGTCGGATTGGAGTTACAGGAGTTATTTCTTTCTCTGAAATTAAACCTATACCAAGTGATATGTGGGTTAGCAAGAAAATAAAATCACAATCATGATATCAATCAATACAGACATTGACAACAATTGAATAATAAACACACATTCCCTCCCCGCTCTTTGCTCCTACGGTCATTTGACCATTTAGTAACTCTTCCATTATGGAAGAATAACAATTGAAACAATGGTACAGGGATTATATCTGACATTGAATGGCAGAAGGCATGTCTTTCTCCCTATATTGTAATTCTAAATTAAAATGGTGACCACCTTCTTCTCTTATAAAATGTTTGGAGTCAATCACATGTACATTTCATTTCATAATTTTAGAAAGACATGGAATATAATATAGACTTTTTTTTTAAAACAGCACATTTATAAGTGCATAAAATCAATAAGACTGTGCGGCCCCTTCAGGATATGTTGAGCCGGGGGTTTTACCAGTAAAACAGAATCCATAATAGTTGTGCATTCTTGTGTATGCTTACAGTATTATCAAGTTAACCATAAATGCTGTTAAGGGGCAGCATGTTTAAATAGCCTCAAACGTCAGTGCACAGAATCTAGGACTTTAAACTCTCCATACAAACATCTTCCTGTTCAAACAGTGACCAAAGTAAACCCCATTTCCAAAGTCCATCTGTACTGAGTGAACAGAGACAGTCGTCAGCATGTCAGTGAGTATCAACATTTTACTTGATTTTGCATGGACAGTAACGAAAGCCATATTAAGGGTGATGGAAAGGAACAATGTGAGGAGGTGTTAACAGTGTGTTGCACGTTGGACTTTGACATTCCAAGCTTTTCATTTGTGTTTGTGTTCTGTGATCGTTCAAGTGCTGTCTGCTTTGATAAGCCTTAGGATTTGTTTTAGCATGAGATTGAACGAAACCAATCTTATCAGGGCTTCAACATGCTGTGGGGCTTGAATCAGTCCGATGGTGTGTGCTGAAACCATTGGGCTCCTGAAACATATTCCTGAAGGACATTTTACATAACATTTCATAAAGCTGACACATTTGAATGAAAAGACTTAAAATAACGACATAAAATCTTCAGTAGACTCGCCACTAAGAGAGTGGATCACATCACAGTTCTGAGGTCTTTACACTGGCTTCCTGTCTGTCAAAGAATTGACTATTCATATTTTACACTGCACATCATTTTAGAATTGTATATCTGTCTTATTCTATGATAGCTTGTTTTAGTTTTATATTATTCGTTACACTTTTTTTTTGGCCACCTGTGTCTTTATTCGAGTGACAGAGTTGAAAGGGGGGAATGACAAACGGCACACAGACCTGGGCCAGATTCAAACCCTGGTCCTCCGTTTGGGGACCAAGCCCCCGTACATGGGCTGTGAGCCCTACCAACTGAGCAGCCCTTCTTTTTGCTATTTAATGACTTATTTTCAATGTCATTTAATAATGTGATTCATTTTTGTAAAGCACTTTGAATTGCATTTTGTTGAAAGGGGCTTTATAAAGAAACTTGCCTTGTCTTGCTTAAAACATGGGGATACCTGGGTCCAACTCACAGTGAGGGAGTAAGCAGCCAATCGGCTGATGCAGAGATAAGTGCATGTGCTGAAGTGTTTGGTTTAACCATGTCCTGGTTTTAAGAAGGACCGGATCCCTTCACATCACGGTAAGCAGTGAGCTGATTCGGGCGTTCACTTGCAGCCAGTGAAGGGAGCGGTGGAGTGGTGTAGGGTGGGAGAAATTAGGGAGGTTGAAACAAGACGATCTGCTGCATTCTGTAATAACTGAAATTCTTTATTATATTTCACATTTTAATGTGAGAGAGGTCTCAGTAATGATCCCACAGAAAAGTATTCTTTATCTCCCCTCAGTATTTGAATCCTCTTTCAGTCCATGTTTTCACGCGTTCACTGCTCTCACCAGCTTTGTTACCAGGCAGCTGCTTGCAGTCATAAAGACACTGTAGCCTCCAACAGCAGAGAGAGACACATGTAGAAACTGGTGAACATAGTGCAGCATTTAGCAGCTACAGAGATATTTGCAGACAAAAAACAGCTAAATGTACAATGCACAAACAGAGGACTCCAGATGAAGGGTCCTGTTGCTCCCTTCAACTTGGAGGCATAATAAAAAAGCTGTTTGCCATAACAAAAGAATGACGTAATAATATTTCAGTGCTTTTGTGGGTCCTATCTATTTCTATTTGTGTATATGGAGATTGAGCGTAAATATCATGCATATATTACTCTTTCTGTCCACAGGGTCTAGATAACATGGAGCTGTCCCCCCCCCCCGTCATGTCTAAAGGCAGAATATGAGACCATTTTCACCACAGACTCCCTCCTCTTCCTCCATGAGCTGATCTCCACATTTGATGAGGAGGTTGATCAGGTAAGACAGATAAAAAAGAAGTGTATTTGTTTACGCATTAAAGACTCAGATCTCAGGATATGGCGTTGACACTCTGTTTCAGGTTCTAAAACTACGAGTGTCCAGAAAGGCCCATTTGGACCTGTCAGGTGACCTGCCGAGCTTTATGGAGAGTAGCTCACATATCAGGAGGGACCCAACCTGGAGAGTGCTCCCCGTCCCCCCAAGGCTCCAGAGGAGACACGTGGACATCGGGGACCTGGCCCCCTGTGATACCCAGCGCTTCATTCAAGCTCTGCAGTCACCTGCACAAGGCATACAGGTAACATCTCTATCATTCACCTGTGGCCTTACTAACAAACATGAGGCTAATGTGGAAATATTTTTTATTTATAATCTCAATTCAAGTCTTATCAGAGTTAAGTATGTAAGTAAGTATTCTATGCTATCCTTTCATTCCAGCTAGGCATCTGGTGATCACACCAACAACATTCTGCAGTCAGAAGTATT
>CALSBZ010045335.1:14579-29065 GCA_943591055.1 Gobionotothen gibberifrons | reverse complement strand
GCATTATACTCGAGGTTTTAAAAAGTCAGTACCAGCCAATATATTTTATTTTCACTCAAATTGGGAGGAAAAACACTTCTCTCCATCCCCGTGGCTCCAGGGGCGTGAAATTGACCAAACGAGCCACAAAATGCACCTCAGAGGAGTGAAGATAACAAAAAGAGTCTCTCTATACTTCCGAGAAAATAGTGAGAGAGCCAGTGGAGTGTGGCCCCTCTCCATCCTGTCTGCGCAACTTCATCCAGACAAAGACCCCAAAGAGTTCCCCCTTATATTATCATGATATAATCACTGAACCTACCTGAGAGGAAGATTGCAATCCCGAGAAGAAGCATGTTCGCGGTGACTCCGGGGGGGGAGGGAGGGTCGGGGGTGTTGGACGGGACTTGGTGCGTCTCTTCTCCGCGGCACCGCTGTGCGCCCCGCAGACTGACCGCAGCCCGCCGCTACATTCACCGCTCCGACACTCTCCGTGCGTCCGCCTTTTGTTCTCTGCCTGCGGCGGAAAAGTCGCTCAAGTTTCAAATCCCCAGGAGGACGGAGGGAGAAGCCTCGGAGGGATGTGTCGGAGCAAAGAAAGCTCCAGAGAGAGGCTCGGTGTGTGTGCCAAAGCTCCGGATCACACCGCGCAGCGCCGCGTGCAGGACTCGGTCAGATGGAGGGGATGTGACGCGGCACCGGGCTGCTGCTCTGCCCGCGGACACTCATCACGACGCAGCTCCACTGAGGGGGTCCCGGTACATTCTGAGAGCATGATGCTGACAGCAGAGCGGTTGGGGTTATTAACTGGAGATATCCCTCCTCCTCATCCTCCTCCTCAGATCATCATCATCATCACCATCATCCCAAGGCAATACGGACAGTCAATAGGCATATACTGAGCTCGCTATAAGTGAATAAATACTAGATTTGAAGTAGATTTTTTAATGTTTTTATTTAACTTTCCTTTATATGTTTTCATTCGATGCAATCCAAGTGGCTTTTTGACTGAAGAGGATGATGGCAACATGGGAAAAATGTATTGAGATCTGAGCAAAGGTGACTTTTTTTTTGTTCTGAGATTAAAGTCTGAATTCTGGCTTTCATTAATTAAAAGATTAAACAAATGTACTTTTGGTCAGATCTGAATAAATGTATTTACATGTGGACCTAATCCTTTTCCGTACTTTTCAAATTTGCAACAGCAAAACATGTTCCCTTTTATTTATAAAAAAAACAAACATGTTTTGCATTTTAGACATTCTGTTGCTGTTTCTCGATAATTGTAAAGTTTGTTACATTTGAATTCAATTTCAGCCGTTAATTGGAATGGCATGTTTTGGACTTCAAAAAGGATTCTACTCAAAACCAAAAGTATTCCCACAAGCATTGCAACTAAATGTGATATTATTTATCTGTCTGAGCATTTTATGATTGAACGATTTAACACAACAACATGCCGTCTGCAGACACTGACAAGAATGCGATAAAACTACAAATGGAATGGACATTGCGTCTCTTATGCAATAATGTCCGTCATGTTGCCTTTTATTTTGTCTCTCTAAAGCAGTGGAGTACAAAATGTGGACATTTAGAGGGTCGCAGGGGCCCCACCCTTCAAACTGCTGAAGCATCACCTTCATTTCATCTGCATAAAACCACAACAGAATAACCAAAGAACGACACGCGCTGCCTGCAGTGTGAAAATGTCTCCACATGAATCATCTCTTGTGAACTTTCTACACTTTCAACTCCAGACGACTGAGGAACAACACGAGGCATTGTGATTGGAAGTTTTGTGTTTCTGTATTTGTACCTGTATCTCAACTGAAATCTCCCACATCTTTATCAGCAACAGTGCACTCTGGATAAACTGTTTGTTCATTCCATTGTATACTTATTCAAATGGCATAGCATTGATTTGGTTAAACTCTTTTTTCATTTGTTTTTGGGATCCTGGCTTATTCTCTGTACAGATACGATGGTAACTTGCCTGCAATGACAATATTCGAGGAAACTGCACCGGCTGCTATTTATAAAAGTGTTTTTAATTGTTACTTTCACACCAATTTTATGAAATGACTATACAAACAAGATAGTGTGTTAATAAGTCAGCTTTAAAGGTGTGAGGAGCCAGGCCACCTCATACCCGAGAGCTAAACACAAGTACAGGAACTGAACAAACATGTTCCCAATGTGACAACACATGAGCAAAAAACGCAAGAAGATCCCAACAGATAGTGTTTGTATATTTAAACACAGAGAGAGGAGAAAGGGAGGGGTTGAGCTTGGTGATCATGAATGGAGCATTCTGGAAGTTTAGGGAGGCCATATCAGGATGTTCTCAATTCAACTGAGTTGAAGGTCATACTGTTGGTGTAACTAACAACATTGCAACAAATCTTCTTAATAAGGAATTTTCCCAAGCTTAGCTAAGAAATGTGAGAAGTAGTAAATATAGATAAACATTAGCAAATAAGAATCACACAATGATATTATTAAAGTAAGTAAGTGAGTATAATATTTTTCTATTACAGAGTTATATGGAGTAAACACATATATCTCAGTCTGTGGGAAGTCATCTCAGAAATCTCAGTCTGCGACGGATAGACTTCCTGCTGTCCTGATGTCAATGTTCCACTGTTTTGGAGCCATGATAGCAGACAGCTGTTTTTGTTGAGAGGTCCAAATCGTTGTTAGGGATTAGCTAGCCGATTGGCCGAGACAGATGCAAGTATTTGACTTCATGAAGGATACTATACCAACTGCGATGAAGTAGGTTTCAATTGTTTAAAGTTCCTGCTCAACAGCAAAGATATAGAGAATCCCTTTTGGAGCAACAGTCTTGTGTGTATGTTTTAACTCCATTTCCAAGTTTGAGCAAATTTGAATCCATGCATGTGTCTTTTTTTGTGCCTAATGCTTTCCAGTCATGTCAGTGCTGGGGGGGGGGTGAGTGGTTTGGTGCAGAGCGATGCTGAGGGCCGTTAGGTGCACTGCTGGACTGGATGATTGCATACATGGAGACGAGAGGAGCTGGAGGAGACACTTTTATGGCTGACCAACCATAAATAGCTGTAACACAAAGTGCAAGTACACATGCATACATACAAGTACAACCCTGCCTCTAATAAACACAGTGTACCGTCGTGTGAGATTTAATTTGCTCACATGCTATTTCAATAATTAGTGATGAAAGAAGCGGCAATGGCAAACAGTTTTATGGATGAGCATCTGCAAGCTTAGTTTCACTAACAACATGAAAAACAAGATAATGTAATTAGAATATCATACAAACTATCTGGGTTTTTTTTTTGCATCATAATCATAATCATAAAATAAGCCAGCTCTATATACAGGGGGACACAGAGACGTTGAGGGCCAGAATGCCTTTGTTCATGTAATAACAGCTTTTTCAGCTCCACTTACAAATCACAAATTGTAATCAGTGAGTCCCTTTTAATTATGACACGCACTCCAGATGCGCACACACACACACACACACACACACACACACACACACACACACACACACACACACACACACACACTTTCCCCCCCCCCCAGAGGTCATTCAACCTCACGGCCTGTTTGGCAACAAGCTGCTCTGCTAATCAGTGGAGAGCCTCCTCTCTCCGGGGAGGGACATATGGTGAGCAGCGCTGTGACAACACAACAAATAAGAAGCACTGTGACATCACAATAAAGCTTTGCAGTGGCACCTTGAATCTCTTTGTGACCACATCTGGCTCCACTCTGGAGGTTTACATATACAAGTACAAGTCAAAAAACATTAAGCACAGACATTAATGTTCTGCACAGACTGAAGTGTAATCACCTCTGGTGATCAGCTATATTGTTAGCATGCTAACATGTTAAACTAATTTGACAAACATAATACACACTTTACCTGCTTAGCATTAGCATGTTTACTGTGAGGATAATGATTCAGCAGTCAAGTACTGACAGGAAATTAAACTGTGCTAACAGCTTTCTATTGTTATATGCTAATAAATAATCACTTTAATTCTATACTTTTTAGCCAACTTTGAGGTTCTTATTGGGGGACACACTTTTAGTTGCGAACCATCCAAAGGGCAATTATTGAAATTATTGAAAAAATCTAGAGATTTGCATATGTTCTATCTCACACAGGCTCCGCCCTCTACTGGACTCTATGGGTACTACTCTCATCAATGGGTACTACTCTCACACACTGAAGTTGTATAAATGTAGCCGGCCAATCAGGGCGAGCCTACCTGAATGCGCACGCAGCTCACAGTATATAAGGCGGCTACGCCTCCTGACTGTCATCCTTTTCTGTTCAGCGAGCAGGACAACACCTAACAGAGAAAAGTAAAACGTTTGAAAGAAGAAGAAAGAGTTATCGTACCTTGATGGAGTCGCCACTTCTAGAGACCCGGGCCTGTCCTTCGTGCCCTGGCTTAATAGCGGGCGCCGATCCCCACCACCTCTGCTTCGAGTGTTTGGGGCCTGACCACGCCGTGGACGGCGTGAAGCCTTCTCCGTCCTGCACTGCCTGCCGGATGCTCCCACGGCTCAGACGCCAGCACCGGTGGGATCATTTCCAGACCCTACGTCTCACCGTGTGGTGATGAGACGGATGACCAGGCTGAGCTCGATGTGGTGGAGAAGGGGGACCAGGATATGGCGGAGGAGGTTTCACGTTCGCCATATCCCAGCGGGGCGGAGGGCTACGTTTGCCGCGGAGGAGGACGACAAGGACTTCTCATTGTCGGGCACTTTCGGGTCCGGCGTCCATGGAAGTCCACCGCCCAGGTCTTTCCGCCAGGACTTCCCCCTGGTGATGAGCATGGCGGCGGAGCGTGTAGGGCTAACGCTCCCACCACCACTGCCGCCGAAACCGGTGAGCCGCCTCCGCCAGGGGTTCTACGGCCCGCCCGGCGCAGCCAGCCTTCGTTTCGCCCCCGTTGCCAAATATCTGGCAGTGTGTGGAGGCGTCGTGGCGACAGCCACTGAAGACGAAGGCTCCAGTGGCTGGTATGGTGGGGATCCTCAGGGCGCAGGACCGCACGGACACAGCATGTCCCGGCGTGCCCCCCCTTGATGCCTGGCAGCCCATCTGATCCCACAGGCAGCAGGATGGTCGGAGGGTAAAAAGCCTCTGCCCCCGCTCGGAGCACAGTTGGCGGCAGCGGCGAATAATCTGGGTGTGTTGGGCGTGTCGCTGATTACTCCTCAGCAGGACGCCCCCGCCTCTCCGTCTCAGGATCGGAGTGATTATTTGGACCGCAGCATCTGGCAGATGAATAATCTGATTCATGGTATGGCCACCGCAGCTGGCCGTGTAATGTCCCTGACCACAGTGGGATCACGGCACATCTGGGCTCTCTCCAGGAAGGACCATGATAATCTCCTAGGGGCCCCGGTATCCACGTAAGGGCTCTTTGGATCGATCTCATCGGTCCCACAGCGTTTCAGACGCTTGGAGTAAGAAAAGTCGCAGCTTAACCGTATGCTGCCGCTGGCTCTTCCTCAAAGAGGAGAGCGCTCCGGCTCCGCACCGACAGAGAGCTTCGGGATGGGGTGGGCCGTCCTCCCGGAAATGACGGGCTGTGGGAGGAAGCGTCCCGGCGGCGAGAGCTGTGTGCCTCACCACCTAAGACGCGAGGGCGAGTTCTTCTGCCTCCTCCCACTGTAAAGTCATGAAAAGTGATGTGTGTGTGACGAATGCATTGAATACAAACAATTGTATTTATCCCAGAATAAGAGTAATTTCTCTCCACAATTCCACATTTCCCCATAATGTCTCGTTGAATTCGGCAAGATCCGTTTCATGCGATATTAACTGGGCTCCCATTATGAGACTGTTGTAACTCCAGTAAAGGAGGCAGCCGGTGGGCGCGCATGTGAGTGTGATAAACCGCAGGAAGTGCTGTCAAAGCACATATGCGGGTGCAGGAACATTATGGCCGGCGTGTTGTTGTCAGAAAACACACCTTGCCTTGTGTGATAGCTCCGATTAATGCATTTCACCGTCAGTGTGGCCATGGCATTATGCCCCGCGAGAGCAGGCCGCGGTGCGTTCAAGGACCTCAGTAGAAAATCGGCCCTTTCTATGTCAGCCCCCCTTGGGCCAAACTTGCTTTTATGGAAGGTTTGGCGGCGGAGTGGTCCACCAGAGAGTACGTGTCCCCTAAAAACACAGTTTTATGGGGAATGGAAGCTCAGCTGTGTACTGACAGAGTGGATGGACAGAACACTGAGACTGGGTTACTCACTCCAGTTCTGCAGCATCCCTCCTCCATTCAGGGGCATAAGAGAGGCAAATCTTTCATCCCATGAGATTTCAACAGAGATTCAGGCCCTGTTGCAAAAACAGGCTCTGTCTGTTGTGCACTCTCAGGGAAAAGGGGGCCTTTACTCCATATACTTCCTGGTTTCCAAGAAGACAGGAGAATTCAGACCCATTCTGGATCTTCGCAGCCTGAATCAGCACATTGTCTGCAAATAGTTCCATATGTTAACCATAAAACAATTACTGGAAGTGGTGCAGCCGGGCGATTGGTTCACAAACCATCGACCTGAGGGACCCTTACTTTCATGTCAAAATTGGTCCAAAGCACAGAAAGTATTTGCGTTTTGCCTTCCAGGGGGTAGCCTACGAGTACAGACTACCGTTCGGCTATTCCCTTTCCCCACGTTTATACAACTTCAGTGTGTGAACGCTCGCCTATCATTGATGAGAGTAGTACCCATAGAGTCCAGTAGAGGGCTCTGCCTGTGCTTATAGAACTTGGGTTACAATACGTAACCCACTGTTGGTTCGTCCATTTTAAAGAAGTTAACAAACAAAATAGATTACACTAAAATCAAATTAATAAAGCACAGTATTATTACCATTAAAATGTATAATGTAATTTACACGTCAAAAAAGTAAAGGACCTCAGGTTGAACCCTGTGGTACACCTTTAGTGAACCTAATAACAAGAAGTGGGTAGTTTGAGAAAATACATTGTTTATTTATTTACTAAATAGCTTGTAAAGCACTAGCAGCTGTTCTGATCCACGCCAGCAGAATCTGGTCTATCTACTCAAGTGATTAGTCAGCTCTGTCAAAGGCTTCGGACAGTTCACCAAGACATTGTATTATCAAACAGCATTTGCATAACACTATTGATTACATTTATTGAAATACATCATTTAAGAGTTTTGCTGTGGGAAGAAAAGTTGAGTTGACTAATTTAAGTTTACAGAAATGTGATATGCTGCTTAGATATATATCCAATTCCTGTGGTGTTATCCGGCACCATGTAGTATTCATGGAGAGATGGTATGGTGCTCAGAGAGTGGTAACAGAAAGGGTGATTAATCTGGGCCAAAAAGCCTATTTTGCCCCAAGGTTCTTTAGTACTATGCTATCACACCATGATGTTTTTTTTGGTTAATTATAGTCTTTAAAGGTGACATGTCATGCTTTTCCAGTTATTACCCGTCCCCTTGTGTGTTATGAAGGTTTTTCTGCATGTAAACGGTGTGCAGAGTCAAAACCCTTAAAGTACACCCTGTAGCGAGTAAAACTCTAACACAGAAAATACCTCCCCAAAACGCCTCGTTGGTGAAACGTCATCATCCATTTGATTCTTCCGGGTCGTGCTTACGAAAGCACGTACCCGGAACTAAATGGGCCAATCCGTGGAGCCGTTACGTTACGTCCGCGGAGCCGTTACGTTAAGCCCCCGCTGATTGGTCCAAAGTTGGGGAGGGGGGAGGGGGGGAAGCGGCAACGAGCCGTTTAGTGGAGAAAGTGAATACTGCTGAATACACATACTTTACAGAGATGCTGTATGCGAAACCAATGTGAGTTTGGAAAATTGCACAGTATTTTTCTATTTTAGTATACCTCAACAATGGAATTATGATCAGTGGAAATGGCCATGACACCTCTCCTTTAATAAATCTAATACAACTATTCTTGCTTCTTTTGGTTGAAAGTGTTGCACTATTTGGCAACAGAATCAGTAAACGTTCCTCACGATTTAAGAAAATGAAACTTGGCACATTGCCACACAGTACCTATATATTTTGTCATCCATCCGTTGTTTTCGTACATCTTTATTGTTTGCTCTTCCTAGGTAAAACAGGAAAAAAGGGTGTGAAAAAGCTTGTTGAGTGAATTTGAATTGTGCATCCCCTCCTGAGCTTAAGTAAAACTGACTGAGTGGAAATATTTCTCAATTCAAAATGTTATTTCAATTTAAGTTTCCTGACACAAAGTACGCTGTCTAGTCTTTAGCAAAAGTTTCTGCTGCAATCCAATCAGAGTAATCAGGGTAAATGTGCCAGGGTTAGCTCATGCTAATGGCCTTTGTTGTGTTGTGTAGTCTCTGGAACAACAACCTTGGCATGTACGTTGCCCAGCTAATATTCACAGTATAAAAAAGTAACCACTGACACAAAGGATGCAATCATCTGCAATCATTTCAATGCAATTATTGTAATGGGTTTGTCCATATTTATCAATGGTGATGATGTTGCTGTCTTCAACATTTGCTTTATTTAGCCGGCCGGTGAGTCGTGCTTTGGCTTGTGCAAAATTACATGACTACATTTAAATCTCAGTACCTTCAACTGATAATTACACTGCTTATAAATAGGACATTTGTTCTATAGCACATGACTGTAGGCGAGCCTTCTGCTCTATGTTTATCACCACAGAACAAAAACGTTCCAGAGCTATGCAAACATCGGACAAGCAGTTCTGATGAAGTAAACCAGGTCTTCTCAAACTCCGGACCAAGGTCCGGATCCGGACCGAACTGCTAATCAATCCGGACCGAACCCTGTGTCCCATTATTAAAAAATAAATAATAATAATAATAATAATAAAAAATAAATAAAAGATTATGATTATGATGTAAATTAAAGTGGACCTATCATGCTATATTGGAAAAATATATTGTAGGGCCATACTTATACAAAACATGTCTGTGAAGGTTTTTGTTTAAAATACCAAACAGATCACCCATTGTAGCCATGCCTCATACTGCTCATACCCCTCTTTTGCAGCCCTGTTAGAGAAATGCAGATTTTGGGTCCTTAGCTTGAAAAAAAAAGAAAGAGCAGGCGGAGCTAATGCCTGATCAGAATTCTACCGGAGATAAAGTTAAATTCTGCTGTGATAAAACGCCATCCTGTTCTAAACCACATCAAAGATTATTTCTGAAACAGTATAGAGCTCAAATGCTTTTTCTCTTGCGGGTTTATCACAAGGTGAGTTCCTTTTTTTATTTCCTGCTTTTTAAACACATGTGCTCTACAGTACAGGTTAGCTCTGAGTGTTAGCGAGGCTTGCTAATGTAAACAAAGACGAGATTACGTCCAAAACACGTCAGGCATTGTTTCTGATAGCGATTTTCTGTGGGTCCGCTGCCGATTTGACGTCAGATCGGCAGCAAATCTGTATCCGCTCGTTGTACCCCTGTATTTAAAAGATTTGGGTACGGAGGAAAAGAGAGAGGGTTTTATTTTCTGACGCTGCGTGAGTTCCCCGACGCACCGGGGACACATATTCATGTATAAAAGACATCACAAAGTGCATTTTGCATGATAGGTCCCCTTTAATGTATATTTTCTTGTGTCTGACGCGTTGTGAGAATGAACGTGTACATATATTTACTTGTGTGCGCGAGAGTGACACGCATTGCAGACCGCAAGTTAACCGCAAGTTTACCTTGGCTTTCTAATGCTTCTAATGCCGAGGTTCAAGGCATTGGCTACAGACAAACAGTGCCATTTCACGGGGGA
The DNA here is from genome assembly GCA_943591055.1 of Gobionotothen gibberifrons. Lineage (NCBI taxonomy): Eukaryota > Metazoa > Chordata > Actinopteri > Perciformes > Nototheniidae > Gobionotothen > Gobionotothen gibberifrons. The sequence goes on along the minus strand of CALSBZ010045335.1, from coordinate 19,297 downwards.
CTTTACTGGCATTGATCCGGACCATTGACCTTGTATAAAATTCACAAGTGGACCTTTAACAAAAAGGTTTGAGTACCCCTGGTTTAGACGGTTTAGACGCTTGGCGTTGGAATTGTCTTCTGTTTAGGTAAAAATTGTTAATATTGTCTGTTAGCTGAGTTTCTTCCCGTTAAGTGGGTATGACACATTAATAGGTTGTTAAATGTTAAGAAGCCCTGAGACACAGTTTCTTGCAAGATGTTGCGTCTGTCCCCGCCGGCGGGGGCAATCGGGCTCAACAGGTTAAATGTGGCCTTGGGTATGCAGAACAGGTGTATCAAGTTACGTTCACTCTTACAATGTATTTTGCATTGTCCTTGAGAAATAAAAAAGATAATAGTAATAAAATCTCTCGTGCTGTGCTGACAAATGGTTGGTCTCATCTCAGGTCATGCATTCATCTGTTGATTGTACTGCCTGCTGAATTAAATCACAGTCCATGTACTAAATGTATCCAATGTTCACTTGATAAGCAAACAAATACAACTAAGATGGGAGGAGAGCTGCTCACTGTGCTGAATCACCGCAGCTTGTTTCACTGACTGCTGCTGGAGTGACTGCAACTCAATAAGCCTCAATGGGAGAATCTGACATCAAAGTGAAAATTCTCCACATCTATGAGCTATCAGCTGGGTCACTGAAAGACAGATTATGTAACATGTGTGCTAATATTCCTCTATTTCATGTGGTTTATCTATAAATAATGTCACCCTCTCAAACATCTAAACAAATGTAGATTCCCAACTGAGATCTTCCTCCTCTGCTGTGACAGAGCTTCATGGCTTCTTGTTGTCTGCTCCTTTTTAAGCCTACTATTTGATGTTAGTGATCAAATGGACTGCATTTCTGGTGCAGAGAATCAGCCTAATAAAGTTATTGACAAGAACTACACTTTGCAGTTTTCTTTTTTTCACATTCATCTGGTAGGTTTTATCTTTGTTTTTGTCTGCTATGCAAATCTATGACAGGAAATAGAAAACCAAGCTGAAGTGAAAACTCTCTATGTTGGAGGTTTGAATACCAAAACACCCCAGGATGCCCACAACATAACTTTAATCCATGAGTGTTTCAGCACACTGGATCTTCGGTCAGGCTACTGGCTGGCGGTCAGGGACAGCTGATTGTCAGCGAGCCATGGTGAAGCTAACCTGTTAAGCCCTTGAGCCTAGTTTTCAGGCCTCAGACTCGAAAATGACATGCCCAGAACAAATGACTATATCTTCACTTCTAAAAGGGGCATATGAATAATATTTGTTATCAAAGCAATGATACACCTGTGAGTTGGCGGTAGAAGTGTTAGAATCAATTTAGATGATGCTGTGTCAGAGTAAATTCAGATGGAACATAGTAAAAGAAATGTAAATTCTAATCTCCGCCTAAAAAAACACATTATTTATAGTGAAAACCACCCTTGAATGATGGGATAGGAGCCCAAAACCTTTAGGGATCCAAACCACAATATATCATACGTACCCTGTGTCAAGATAGATGCTAATTTAGTGAAACTTGAATTTTTTTAGAATATTTTAGCAATGTGGCTACTGGTCTCATTCGCCCTTCTCGCTCTCCATTGGGGGCAGGCTTATTTTTTGTTGACAAAAAGGATAAGACTCTACGCCCCTGTATTGATTTCAGGGGCTTGAATGACATCACAGTGAAGAATAAATATCCTCTCCCTCTCATAGACTCAGCTTTTGGTCCCCTCCATCAAGCCACCATCTTCTCAAAGTTGGAACTCCGAAATGCCTACCACCTGGTAAGGATAAAGGACGAGTGGAAGACTGCGTCTAAGACTCCCCTGGGCCATTTTGAATATCTTGTTATGCCTTTTGGGTTAACTAACGCCCCTGCTGCGTTTCAGGCACTCATTAACGATGTCCTTCGTGATATGCTAAACAGATTTGTCTTTGTGTATCTTGATGATATCCTCATTTTCTCTCGTGACCCCCAAGAACATGTCCAACACATGAGGTTGGTGCTGCTGAGACTCCTGGAGAACAGACTGTATGTTAAGGCTGAGAAGTGTGAGTTTCATGTTTCATGCAGAAAGGAATTACGATGTGGGCAACCGGGAGCTGCTGGCAGTAGTCTTAGCCCTGCAGGAATGGAGGCACTGGCTGGACTGCACTACTCACCCGTTTTTGGTATGGACTGACCACAGAAACTTATCTTATCTCCGTTCTGCTCGCAGGCTCAACTCTCGCCAGGCTCGTTGGGCTCTTTTCCTGGCCCGGTTCAGCTTCCCCCTTACCTATCAGCCAGGCTCACGGAACCTCAAGCCGGACGCCCTGTCACGTCAGTTCGCTCCTCCGGTTGAGGAGCCATCCGAGGGGACCATTCTGCCATCTTCCTGTGTGGTGGGAGCAGCAAGGTGGGAGGTTGAGAGGGTGGTCCAGGAGGCACAAGAGGACCATCCAGCTCCTGAGGATTGTCCACCGGATCGGCTGTTCATTCCACCGCACGCCAGATCTTCAGTGCTCCAGTGGGGACATGATGTTAAGATAGCTTGCCATCCAGGAGCACTTCAGACTCCAGGCCTCCTCCAGTAACGCTTCTGGTGGCCCTCCATGTCCACTGACACCAAGGAGTATGTCGTTGCCTGCTCCGTCTGCCACCGCGCCCCTGCTGGCCTTCTTCGCCCTCTTCCCATTCCTCATCGGCCTTGGTCTCACATCGCCATGGACTTTGTGACGGGTCTTCCCCCATCGGAGGGTAATACGGTTATCCTGACTTTTGTTGACCGCTTTTCCAAGGCCGTACACTTCATTCCCCTACCTAAATTACCTTCTGCTCTAGAGACTGCTACACTGGGGGCCAATCTTCAGTCAGATGTGAATGTGTAATCTAACATTTTCAGTAAGAATAATGGACAAAAGGAGTGCAAATACAAATACAATTTATTGAAATGTGAACCAAAAGTTAATCAAACATGTTTTAAATAAAAAGCACATATGGACAGAAGGTGTAAACCTATTAAATGTATAAGTAGACACATTTAGTCAAATAAAGTGACAGACTAGGCCTGTGCAGTTGGCATCAGCTATGCCCAGCATGGGCTCCTCCATCAGGCCTGGTCCTCCTCGCTGAGGAAAGACCCTCAGTCCTCTCCAAACCAACAGACAGGACGTCCATCACACGGAGGTTTCTCCCTGAAGTCTCTGCAGCTCTCTGGACTCCACGCTGTCTCAATTTGTCCACACTGAATATGAGAGGGGGAAAATGAAAAAAATAAATGCTTTAGACCAGCGATTCTCAAACTGTGGTCCGCGGACCACGCAGGTGGTCCGTGGGAAAAAGCTAAATAAAATCCACTTTTATTATCAAGGATTTTCGGGGACCACCTCATATGTGACTAACTCTATCAAAATCAGTCACATTGACCCGAAGACACCTTTTGAGTTGTATACACTGTTTGAAAGAGGAGATTCCTAGCTTTCTAATGATATCAGGCAGTGGGGTAGTGGTTGTTGGGCTCATCGGACATTTATGAGAGAAAATCTCTAATGTCCGAGTGCAAGTGAATGCATCACAAGACACGAGCCTTGTAACCATGCTTGTAACCCCTCCCCCGGCCCTTGCGCGAGCGTGGAAATATGATTGGCGGCGATTTCATTTGAACAGGATGGCGAAAAACGAGAAGCATCCGGACCTACTGTAGACGGAAGGAACGAGGTATTTGCGGTCTACAATGACAGAGAAGAGACTGTCAAGTTTGGCTGTACTCAGCTTTGAATCAAAACGCACTAAAGCTTTGGATCTTAATCAGTTTGTGAGGCGTTTTGCTGAACAAGATGGTAATCGCCGCATCATAACAGTGATTGACAGCTGATAGGAATAATATGATTGTTAATATTATCATATTAATTCAGACAAACATCGATGAGACAGTTAATTAGAAAGAGAAGCAGCGCTGTCTGGTGTGTCCATGGTTTTGAGTCTGTGTTTGTTGAGCGCAGCGCCGTCTGCTTTTTAAAAAAAAGTAGGACTAAGCATACCGGTAGTTTTTGTAGACCTGTCTGCCCGTTTTCTGAGTGCACTGCGCGCGTGCGGACTTGTGGCATTGTTTGGGATGATAATTAAAATACCGTCCGCCGTCCTCTTTGAGAAACATACAACGCAGACAGACACCGGTCACACAAGTATCAGATAGGCTTCAATTTACTTTTGATTGTCTATGATTAACTATAAAAAAATATCGGCGTTTTAACACTACGTTTATATATACTTATTTGTATGGTTTGCATATGAGGTGGTCCGCGAAAACCCTTGATAATAAATAGTGGTCCGCATAAACAACAATAAGAAATATAAAGTTGACTGTTGAGTTGCTCAGTTTTTTTAGATTGTCAATACTATTACTGTATAACTAATATCTCAGGTTAAGAGGCACATTCAAATAAAGATTGGTCTTTAAATACATTTTGTCTTTTGAATTGTTTGTCTAAAGTCAAGGATCTAGAACTGGTACTTAGTTGTAATGATACAGTCTGGTTATTATGCTGTTTGGAGATGGCCTCACAGGTAAGAGCACTAACTAGCTACCATCACATGTACCTTAGCTTGACTTAAATGTATTAAACGTATAGTTAAGTGATATCAAAATATAAATAACTAACGTCATGCAAACATATGTGCTTGATTCCAGTGTTGAATTTAGCACAATTGCATACAAACGTTAA
>CALSBZ010045332.1:0-19260 GCA_943591055.1 Gobionotothen gibberifrons | reverse complement strand
TGTGTGTGTGTGTGTGTGTGTGTGTGTGTGTGTGTGTGTGTGTGTGTGTGACCTGTAGTGCATCCTCAGCAGCCTGCAGTGCTGGTTTGGCAGCCTCCAGCTTGGTCTCTGCAGAAGCCTTATCAGCTTCTATCTCGTCGACGATGAGCTGAGCTTTGTCCTTCACCTTCTGCACCTGCTGCTTCACCTGAACAGAGAGGTTACAATTGGGTTGGTGTTTACTCCACAACAAGCTGACGAACACAAACAACCGTATTTTCTATCAGCTAACAAACCACTTCCACATCCAGCAGATCATTCACAGGTTGTATCAGAAAACATGGAGATTGAACCAGACATGAACAGCCGCACAACCAATAGCTACAAGATGCTAACAAGCTTACGGTTAAGTGCTTTATAAAAATACAAACCATAGATAGGGAACCATAAAAGCGATACATACATTATTAAAGTGTTGCCCTTCGAGAATTTCATTATCATGTATTTTATTTTTATTAATTTAGATATTTTATGATTTTTTTCTTTATGTGGAGCTCTATTGACTTTGTTTGATATATATCAAATGTATATGTTGAGTATACATTATTTAAATAACTCCCACATTCCTCCTGATTTATCATTGTGATGTTTTTCTAAAGTAGTGTGTCTTGTGGGACCTTTTCCGCAGCCTGAGCTTTGGCCATGACCTCCTGCAGGACCTCCTCTGCCCTCTGGGAGGCGACGGCGAGCTCCTGCTCCTTCAGCTGCAGCTCCTCTGAGAGGAGAGACACCGCCTGCTCCGCCTCCATCAGTTTACACAGACCTGCAGGAAACAACAACAACAACAAACTGAATATTACACTGGTTATTCTTTCACTTATCTATACAAGAAAAGAGGAAGTTTTTTAATCATCTTGTGTCTGAAGAGTTGCAACTATTTTGCAGATTATTTTATCTGATGTCCTCAAATGTCTTATTTATTAACCTGTTTATTAATATTTTGAGAACTTATTATTATTGTCTGAAGGATTAAACAAACCAGAACATATTCCTATTTAATAATCTGGGTTCAGAGAATTTTACAATTCTTTTGCTTACATTTTTTTTTTTAAATAGACACATCTAATTGAATGATCTTTGCAGCTCTATTTCAAAACACAAACAAATATTTCAGTTTACTGTTGACATAGAAAAGCCTTGGATATTCTCATTCGAGAAGCTGGAACCAAAGATTTTAGGAATGTATGCTTAAAAAAGAATAATACTAATTCATGACGATTAAGCTTATATAATGAGCAAAAGGTAACACGAAAGCCTCACCTGTCTTCATGCGCTCTGCGAGTGTGCCAACGTCGGCCATCTTGTGTGCGTAGATGACCTTGTAGCTGGAGATGAAGGACAGGTAGGATTTTGGTGTCACAAACGTTTGCCGGCGGAATCGCTCAAAATACTCGGCACACTTCTCGGCCACCAGGTCCTGCAGAGGTCAGAGGTCATGTGATCAGTCAGCTGATGATGATAAATGAAAACACACCTGATCGTCATGGTGAGCGCTACCTGAAAGGTTCCCATGGTAACCACTATGCTTCGCTTAACATCCTCCGAGCAGCGCAGATCGTGGTGCTGGGACAGGAAGTGATGCGACACGGCCACAAGGGCGTCGCGGGGCCAGCGCTGGAACCAGTCCACGGTGCAGCCTGAGATCAGGCCCGGGAACTATAGAGGGCAACGGACAGAGGTCACTGAAACTTTAACCTTTAACCTCTCTTTTCATCCATGACACCTTTCACTCACTATCCCTGCACTGCAGCTCAACAAATACAACACTTTTGGAACAATACAATACATCACCACAATACTTTGCACATTTCTGGAGAGTAAAGGAGACAGGGAGAGGAAAGGACGGACGAGGAGATGACAAGGAAAGGAGATTATGAGAGAAGAGGAGACAATGAGAGGAGATGAAAAGACAAGGAGAGAAAATAAGCCAAGGCGATGAGAGATAAGGAAAGAACAATGAAAGGAGAGGAAACAAAGCCCTCTCCTCACCTTTAACGCTCGATTCCGAAACTTTTCCCCGACAGGCGAGAAGCAGAGGACGACGTGGAGGTTGCTCCGCACTCGGGACAGGAAGAAGTCGTACAGGTTCTCTGAGGTCGGAGGTCGGCGGGGGTGCTGCCGCTTCATCACAGGAATCAGATCCTGAGAGATGTCGTCCAGCTCATCACGAGCAAACAGGTTGGAGACTTCACCGCTCGCCAGCACATTGTTCATGTATTCTGGAGAGGAGGGGGGGGGGGGGTAGAAGAGAAAGTGACCAATCAAAGTGTACAGGACACCTGCATTTCCCTATGGCGATTAATAATGGTTTATCTCATCTTACCAAGGAAGGCCTCGTCTTTGATGTCATTGTCAGTGAAGAGGAAAGTGACTCCTCTTCCTCGCTGACCAGCGATACGATACAAGGTCTTCAGATCCTCCAGCAGGTTGCTGCTGCTGTACGACCTGCAGCATGTGTACACATATAAATGTCATTTCTTTGTTTCTAAAAGATAAAGATAAAATGACCGAAAGAATACTTAGCTCATAAGTATTTTCAACTATGAGATAATTAGACCATTATGGGGTCTATTCAATTCAAACATGATCTATAATGGGATTTAAAAATATTAACTAATTTATTTACGTATGTGCTGCATGGTAAAGGAACGTACTCTTGGTGGATGAACATTTTAAAAACCCATAAATAAACCTGTGCGTGTGTGTGTGTGTGTGTGTGTGTGTGTGTGCGTGCGTGCGTGCGTGCGTGCGTGCGTGTGTGTGTTGCTTCAGACCTGGTCAGTGTGATCTGAAAAGTTTGGTATCCTGCAATGAATGACGCCAGCCTGGTTAGGCTCTGCTTCCCTGACCCCCCCACCCCCACCAGCAGGGCGTTCCCCTGCGGCGTCCGCAGGACCCTCGAGATCCGCATCAGGTGGGTCATCGCGTCCTGGAGACAAAGAGGGGTGGGTTACCATGGCAAAAGTGTATTTATATATATATACAGTATATATATATATTATAAAACCAGAGAAAAGTTTTCCTTACAGCTGCATGTTTCTTTAGTAAGTCATTCAGGTGTTTGTATGTAATGCACTTTTGAACTACTGTGACATGTCTCCATGCTTTATTGTTCTCATACTGCCTGTGCTGCAGCACCTCTTTTCACCCTCTGTCTGAAACCAGAGCCCAGTCTGCTCTGATTGGTCAGCTGGCCGGCCTGGCCGACTTTTACGTATCGTCCACATGGTTCCGTCGCGTTGAAGCTTGCTGGTGGGCGTGTCTGGCGTGCGACCAACAGCCAATCACATTAATCTCCCGCCCCGGACACACAAGCATGCGGTTTGATTGGCAAGCGCTTGTACTGGCATATGATTTGATTGGCTGGCGCTTCCTTCGATGCTTGAAAAGTTGAACTTTTCTCAACCTTCGAAGAGAGCAACGGAGGCAAAGCGACGCGACAGAACCACAATGCAGTTCGGCAAAGCTTGACGTCACCCCATTCAAAGTGAATGGGAAGCGTCTCCGTTGAAGCACGCAACGGAACCGTGTGGACGTACCGTTAGCCTATCACGTACAATGTGTTGGAGCGCTAGCCAATAGAACTTTTAAATAGTGATGTCATTATGTTACGGAAGTAAACAAAGGAGTCCAATGGAGGCGTTTCATGCGGGGGTTTTGTATAGGTTTTTGTGCACCATTTACATGCACACAAACCTATACAACACACTACAGGAAACAGAGAACCCCCAAAAAGCATAATAAGGCCTCTTTTGTGTGAATGTACCTAAACATAAGAAAGTAATTGTGTTGCATTAATAAACGTGATAAACAACACATATTTTAAGTTTACTTTGAAATGGCACCATACTAGTTACAAGTGGGGTCTGTTCTTTTCCTTATAATTCAGACACTTATAAAATGACACTGAATGTAACATGGAAGTTTATTTTGAAAATAAAGTATGCATGTTACTGATGTAGACTTTGCATTTCCAGTGAAAGTGGACGTTCGTGGGGCTTTCATTGTGTAAGTGAACATAAAAGTCAAGTGTTTTTTTATTATAATTTATAAATAGAAAAATAAAGGTTAAAATAAGTTGCTGTTTGGATGAACCTGCATCATGTCCACCTCATGAAGGTGATATATAGAAATAGTGATTACCATGAAGAAGACCAGGTCCATGGCTCCGCCCCTCACCGTCTCGTTGTACTGCAGCTGGAAAACAGACAGCCGCTCTGCCAGGACGTCCAGTGATGGGATTGGCTCATACACCTGTCAATTATATATATACAAAAAAAACATTATGCTAAGCTACATAAATAAATGATTGGCTCACAAGAAACCCATTTCAGTCGCAGAAAATATGATGGTTTACATAATTTCTTGTTGAAGATAATGTGCTGTTCAACAAGGAGCTTTGCTCGGAAATGTAATGCTCCATAGCAACCATTTTGACATACAGTACGCATAAAGCAGAAGAGTCACACCTGATTCTGCACTAGTTTTGTACTACTGTGCCCATATTATATGTAGTTTACTTGTATGTAGATGTTTTACTTTTTGTTATGGTTTCCATTAAATCATACTTTTTTAGTTTTGTGTATTTATTTAGTCATTTGAATTATTTAATTGAATTTTGTATATCTTACAATCTTTGTCACATTGAATTTTCTTATATGTGCATGTAAGTTATTTGAAATATCAATATAAATATATTGTGTGTATTCAAGTGTATTGTATTGATTGTATTTCATATGGCTGTAATCTGCCCTGATGGAGGACCTTTGGAGCCTCCAGCTCTCCGTCCTCAGGATCGTCTCCCGTCGCCTCCGGAGCTTCACGCAGGAAGTCTACGAAGAAGCTGTCCCACTGAGCATGCTCAATCACAGCTTTCCCATGATCCTCTACTGTGATCTGAAAAGTGGGAAGGGGTTAGACAAAAAATAAAACAGCTGTCAAATAATCAATCAAACTTTGCTTAGTGCAGATGACAGACAAGTGTGAACCTAAAGAAACGGAGATATCCTTAAATTGAACAATTTATCAATTTGAGACCAATGGGACTATAAAATGTTTAAAAATGAAACTAAGTATATCTTAATGCTTTGATAACAGTATTAGTAGTTAAAACGCGTTATATAAAAAAAACAAGTTATTTTCTTCTGTTCACTTCCGGGATATATTGACCATTTTGCACATCATTGTAAAATACTTGCCTTTTATTATAAACGTTATTAATTGTTGTATTTTATTATTTGATTTTGATGTTCATGCATTACAGCATCATTTATTTCACTACACCTTTATTGTTGCTTTTTTGTTAATTCATTTGACCATCTAAAATAAGAACATAAATGATGTCTAAAAGGAAGAAGAAAAGGATTTATCAGTAGTATAAAAACAATATATAAACAGGCACACCTTCTCCATGATGCCGTTGAAGGTCTTTCTGTCGGAGTCGTCGATGAAGCGGTCGGCGATCACTCGACAACATTCGTGATGGAAGAGAGCGGAGAGCAGCTCGGAGCTCTGACACACCTCCGACCTCACCGTCAGGATGCCCTGAACACACCACACACCAATAACTCAGCCGTAACTAAACACAACTATTGGAAGGAGGAATACTTGTGTCTAATGGTCAATCCACAAATGCAGCACTTCAATACACATAGAATTGCAGATTTACAACTGACAACAAATAATACTTAATGAGACAAAAAAGATTTATTCAAAAATAGACATGTAAATGTACAGATCATGGCACAGTTATATGACTCAAAATGACTACATTATGATAAGGAGACAGAAAATAAATAAATAAAAGAGAAAATGATAAATGAAGAATTTTTACTGTCAGATGTATGTAGCCTAAGTAAAAATATAAATGAAAATGTTCCCGTGTTTTCTACCTGCCAGATTCTGCTGAGGTCCCTCAGGTTGAAGATGTAGTGAAACTTAGCAGGAGACGGCAACATCTGAGGAAACACAGAGTAGCTTTCATAACGTGTTCACATATCTGCTGCATGTGACAGCTGGACAAACATTCAAACTAACAAAAACTCAATCCCAAACACAGGGACCAAAGTTATCGTTGGAAATGGACTGAGGGTCAAATTGCTGAAAAATAACTGCTGAGAAAATGTGGAAACAGGTGCACCAGGCCTTCAGAATACAATAATTATCATTGTGCAAAATTATAATTCTGCACAAGAGCTTTTTTGACAATATATTACATTATTCATTTGTCAAAACCCTTGAATATTAAAATGTGAAAATACTACGAAATCCTGTATGCTGCACGTAATGCTCTTATAATAAACAACATATTAGATTGTGTTTACGTCAAAAGTACAAAACATGATGATTTTCAGCCAGTACGGTATTAAAGAAGTTCGTTATAGTATTATCACTTTTAACATGACACTTATTTATTGATGCATGTGTGGATTTGGTACGTATTCAAACTAAACACGAAAAAAAACTCTTGCTTTTATTAACAGATTACTTTTTAATTATGATATATCAAATAAATATATAATATAAATGTTTCAAAGAGAATCTAAATCCTAATAATTATATATTTGATAAATTCAGAAAGAAGAATGTGTTTTTGAATTTCACAAAGAAAAACAAGTATTTAAGATAACGTATTTTACCTTGGCCTTCACTGCCTGCCACACCCGTCTGGTGGTGGGCACGAGGGCGGAGGCGAGGGCGCAGACCCCGGGGGGGAAGCCCCTCTCTGGGCAGAAGTGTCCCTGAGCCACGGTGCCAAAGATCTTATCGATGGAGGAGTTGGAGGGCAGCGTGCAGTTGAAGATGGAGAAGTGTCTCTTCAGACGCTCGGGGATGTCGTTACGACCCCCGCCCGGATGGATCATGGCGGCCACCAGCTGGGGAAGGTTATTCTAATGTTTACTTAATCCAGGTCTAAAAGTGTTTACAACCACGATAAAACACACTAAGCTAGCGTTTCTTAAACATTTGAAAGAAGGAGGAAGAAATAATTGGTCGATTTTCATATATTAATATAACTTAGACAGAGTAATGTAGAGAATAAATTGGCTGGTCTTTTTCATTATATCTCATTTCTTTATTGAATATATCGCGTCTCCCATCAGTTTTTTGAGAGTGGTGAACATTTTATTTTTGAGGCTAAACACAGATTGTATTTATTGAAGCAGAACATTTTGTTAGATAAAGGAGATGATAACAACAATCTTACACAGCAGCACCCACTGGAATATCATTCTACAAACATATTTTTTTAACAAAAAAACATTTGTCAAACCTCATCTTTATCTGACACTGTGCACAAATACCGTCTTCGACGACAACAAGCTGGGCATTTAAATGTCTGGTAAAAAGATATTCTGATGGCTGATGGAAATGTATTTGTTGCATCTTGGATGTCATTATTTGTGTGTGTGCTTTCACCACCTAACATTTATAGATAATTCATTTTAAAATCAAACTGAGGATGAAACATCAATATTTCTAATCATATTAAAAATTGTATTTTCTGCATTTCCACTAAAGTCGTTTTTCTAAGCCTATTAGTAGTTGTTTTACCTGAACGTCCACCACAGTGATGAACTCTCCGGGGCGATCCAGACTGTAGAAGCCTCCCTGCTCCATCAGCTGACGCACAATCTCATTGGTTATCTGAGGAGAACGAAGAAGGGCTTGAACACAGCTCTATGACGTGATTGGCTACTATGGTGTCAGGTGGAGGTGTATCAGAAGCTTATCTTAAAGAAGAAGCTGTCCTTTTTCTTTTAGAAAAATATTTTGGAATCAATTTTGAAGGAAATTACATTAATTATGTAATTTTTCATCTAGCACGCAAATATCAATAGTAGTATAAATAATACGCACAATAGTTAAAACAAATACAATTATATTGAATCTCACACGTCATTTTCTGTAAAACTCTTTGAAAAAACGTTTGACATTATAACTTGTTTGAAGTGCAACACTGAAATGTATGTTCAGGGACTACTATAAAAAAAGTCACATTTACATGAATGGTTATTTATCTACACTGTTAAATTAACTAAAAAGGATAATAATTAAATAAAAGAAAGCCTCTGGAGCCGACCTGGTCTCCCCATTCGTTAATGACGGGCATGTTGATGTCGTCTATGGAGACGGTCATCCTGCGCCCCCCCAGCGGCCCGTAGGTGGCGCCCATGCGTTTGTCGATGTAGCTCTCGATGGTCCTCTGGAACATGGCGGGCAGCGTGGCTGAAGAAAAGTTCAGGGTCTTACTGAGGTGCTGCTCCGGGTCCAGTTTACTGGTGTAGCCCTGCAGGGGGCGCCACAGAGAGGGACAAGTAGCATCAGCATTTTCTACTTCAACTTGAGTAACATTTTAACTCGTGACTTTTATGGAATAATTTAAGACTAGAACATTTCTACTTTTACTTCTTCCACCTCAACAATGCGTCACATCCTCGGTGTCTCACTTTAATCATGACGGTCTTGGCGGTGCCCTGCTCTCCAATCAGCAGCACAGCCTTCCTCTGCTTCACGATGGTCTGCAGCAGGAAGTCTGTCCTCACGTTGTCCACATTTGGGACCAGGATGGACGAGTAGTCTGGGACGTGATCTTTGGGGTAGACATACTCTGGGACCTGCATCAGGTCAATAATAAATACAGAAGGTGCAACATGTTGATTTAGAAATACATTTATTTTCAGAGAAATTATAAAGTTACTTATTGTTCGCATTTATGGAATTTTCTTTAAAAAGCTGCCAAAATACTTAAGCGTTAAAACATTCAACCAACAGGTCAGTCCTGATCATAATTATACTCAGAATACTTTATTTGTTCTCGGGGATACAAAATAAAATAAAATCGTATTTAATAAAATTCAAAAAGAGGATATATAAATAGAGAAGTTGAAATAAAAAAGTAGACAATGTAGAACAATACATTGTTCTACATTGTCTAAAATTGTAGAACAATGTTAGACAATTTAATAAAATTCAAAAAGAGGATATATAAATAGAGAAGTTGAAATAAAAAAGTAGACAATGTAGAACAATATAAAACAATATATACAGTAGTGTATTAACTGTAATTAAATTCACATTCTGAATATAATTTTGTCTTATTTTAATATGGAGCAACTGTAAAAAAATCAATTATCAATATCAATTATTCTTTAGTCTATAGGGGAACTTTGAAGTTAGAGTGTCTCAGTCCTGCTTCCATGTGCTCAGTGTCAGTCTGAAGGAGACGTGTGTAATGAATACCAGCGTCAGTGTCCACAGACCTTGTTGGACCAGTGCTCCCACTCTCCCCGCTCGCTGACGGTGAACTCGAAGATGGTCTGCTCGTTCTGAGGGAGCGGCAGGTCCAGAGACGAGCTGTGGTGCTGTGAACACAAACAGGAAGTGAGGGACATCCAAAGGACAAGCCACATTATGCACAACATATTTGTAACCTAACACCTACAAAGAAAGTGTTATGGCAGAATCCTTATTACAGCGTATTTCTGGCATATTCATTAAGGTCACATGGTAAGCTATGTCATGTGTGTTATTGAGTTGTAGGTCTCCCTTGAAAAAGAGATCTATGATCTCAAGGGACAATCTGGACAAATAAAGGTTTGAAATTAAATGAAAATGACAGAGTTAGAGAGGCCTATGAGTCTCTCTGCTAATTATCCATGGTCTCTGAATTATCAATAGATGTATTCATTTTCAAATGAGCTGATGCCGAGGTCGTAGGAAGTGCGAGAGGCTACTCAGAGATAATACATGTAAGTCTTTGTTGGTTAATTACTCCTAAAGACGTCATGAGATAATGACTTTTCAACATATACAAGTATAGCTTTCAGAGAGAACAACATGTGGCGTGTGTGTGTGGTTGACTGCATGATCAAATGTGTGTGTGTGTTCATTACAGTGGCTATATATGCTGTGTGATTGTTGCTACTGGTGGGGGGCATTTCCACGATTGGCTGCTGTGGCAGGTGATGTTGTACTGTATGTTGATAATAATTCATCTCAACCATGTCTGTGTCTGTGTTTTATTGATCTCTCACTGTGTTAACATGTAACAACAGAACTAAGTTCATTTACTCAATTACCGTAAATAAGTGCAACTTCATGGAAATCTAAACAGTGGTTTTGGAGGTCTCTCAACTTGAACATGACAAACATAAACAATATCCACCTACAACACGTCAAGGTGCATCAACACACGTGCACACACCTTTAGGAAGGCCTCCATTTTGGCTCTGTCCTCCAGCTCCAGCACCGCTCCCAGAGACCACATGACTGCAAACACAAACAGTCGACCAAGGTCACCATGGCAACCCTGTTTCTCATCGACTGCAGGGAGCAAACCCTGAAAGCAAAAATATAAAAAATACTTCACAAAAAATCACTCCGACCCGAGTTATGTTCTCAGATAGTTACTTTCTGTCCTTCAACTCCACATTTCTGTGCTTAATAACTTTGTGATTCCTTCCTGTGTTGTACCTGCAGCAGGTCGATCGTCTGCCTGATGTACATGCTCTCCAACACCTGCATCTTGGGAGACACAGCCGTGGAGACAAAGTCCAACAAGTCCTGTAGAAAGAGCAGAGAAATACAGTAAATGATACCGTTTATTTAAAGTGGACCTATCATGCTATATTTGAATAATATATTGTAGGGCCATACCTATATAAAACATGTCTGTGAAGTTTTTTTTTCAAAATACCAAACAGATCATGCATTTTAGCCATGCCTCATTTCGCTCTATTTGCTCTTTTTTAGGCCTGTCTTTGCAAGGGCTGATTCTGTGAGAAGTCTTCTTCGCTGCTTTTGTGGCAGACTACAGCGCCACCTACAGGCCTGGCATATATACTACAGTGTCTCCAGCGCTTTCGGACGGCAATGGCCGTGGCTGTCTCCTCCTGATAGGTGGAGATTTGCCCATATAGGCGGAGCTCCTTGTTTCTGACATCAGAGATATTTCAAATCTGTATCAGTCTGTATCAGCTCCGTTGCAGCCCCGTTTTTAGAGATTTGGGTACGGAGGAAAAGAGAGAGGGTTGTATTTTCTGACACTTGGTGAGTTCCCTGACACACCGGGGACACATATTCATGTATAAAAGACGAACAAAAGTGCATTTTGCATGATAGGTCCCCTTTAATTCTAGTATCTTACTATTCTTCAACGCAATAAATAATATAATCAGTGGTAGAAGATATTTCTAAAAGTAAAAGTCTTGAATTGAAAATGAACAGTGTGATCAAATAATATACATTGTTTTTCTATCCTTAACAATTCAACATAATGCCATTTTAATGTTTTAGTTTGTTAAAGCACATTTTGTTACGCTTCAGTACTGTGTAGATCGTGTGTGGAATAGTAGTATAGTACTGCATCAAATCACACACACATACTATGTGCTTTTATATGAACAAAGAAACTATCAGTGTGAAATGAATGTATTGGAGTAAAAAGTAAAACAAATTCCCTTTAATTTGGTGTAAATTAAGTATAACATTGAAATACAACTGGAAGTCAAGTACTTAGTTACATTCCACCAGTGCTGTTATGTCATTTATTAATGCTGTTAATGTCAAATAAGTCAAGAAAGATTTATTCAAAAAGCACTTTTAAAAAAGAGGCAGACTTTAGAATAACACAATACTGATTATAAGTATTTCAAAATACACATGTAAATAACAACAACAAAAGTAATGAACTATTGTTCTGCAGTAAGTTTCAAGTCTTTAACTCACATCTGTAATCAGTCAATACAAACCGGTGTATTTCCAAATAAAATGAAAACTGCTAAAGTCATACCAATACATAAAACTGGAGATAAACATGTACTGTCAAACTATAGACGAATTTCATTGCTCTCACAGTTTTCTAAAATACTGGAAAAAATCTACTATACAAGACTAAATGACTTCATCACCAAACATAACATACTCTATGAACAACAATATGGTTTCAGAGCTAACAGAACCACATCATTTGCAGTTATAGAATGTATGGAACACATTACCAAGGCAATAGAAAAGAAAGAATATGCAATAGGGATATTTCTGGACCTTAAAAAAGCATTTGACACGGTTGACCATGAATTATTAATTAAAAAACTACAGAGATATGGCATTAGAGGTGTTGCACTATCATGGCTATCCAGCTACCTACATAACAGGGAACAGTACGTTGAACTACAAAGCCATAAATCACAACTACTGCAGGTTACATGTGGGGTGCCTCAGGGCTCAGTCTTGGGGCCATTACTATTTATTTTGTATATTAACAATATATGTGAAGTATCAAAAACTATTAAAACCATTCTTTTTGCAGACGACACAAGTCTACTCTGCTGTGGGGACAATTTAGAACAGCTATTGGTCACAATGGAGAAGGAACTGAGCAGGATGAAGATCTGGTTTGACCAAAATAAATTAACATTGAACGCAAGCAAAACCAAACTCATTATATTTGGGAATCGATCGACCAATACAGAGAAGAAACTCACTTTAAATGGCGTCCAATTAGAAAGAGTATCGGAAATAAAATTCCTTGGAGTAATCATAGACAATAAATTAAGTTGGAAACCACATATAAGCTATATCAAAGCCAACATATCCAAATCAATAGCAATTCTGAATAAAGCCAAATACCTAATTAATCAAGCTTCTTTGTTTATGCTGTACTGCTCCTTCATACTTCCATACATGATGTATTGTGTGGAAGTTTGGGGGAACACTTATAAAACAAATACACATCCTATATTCATCCTGCAAAAAAGAGCCACACGAGTTATACATAAAACTACGTACAGAGAACCAACAAATAAATTATTCATCAAACTAAAAACACTAAAACTACAAGACCTGGTTGACTATAAAACTATTCAAATCATGTTCAAAGCCGCAAATCAACAATTACCTCATCATATCCAGGGACTTTTCACACGGAGAGAAAGCATGCACATGTTGAGAGGGAACTGCATTTTCAAAAAACCACCCGTACGAACAAATGCCAAACTTCATTGCATCTCATCAAAAGGTGTTAGTCTGTGGAATAACTGTAATGATGCACTGAAATATTGTACAAGTCTATCTGAACTGAAAGTATTATTTAGGAGCCAAATCATTAATGGTTATGAACAGGACCTGTAAAATCCCATTTGTTGTTATTTCTTGTTATTTCTTCTGATGCTGATTTCTTGTAATTGTAAAAGTAATTTCTTTTGTACAAAAAACTAAAAGCAAACAAATTAACAAAACAAACATGTCGCTGATGACGATGACCTAATATTTTAGAAAAATATATGTTAGAGGGGGTAGGACCAGAAAAGTTTTTTTAAAATGTCTTCTTGCCCCTGTTGAACATGACAGAGACCATTTGAGAATTATTGTTGTTTTCTTTTTTTATTATTATTCTTTTCTTTGTACTTTGTTAAAATTATTAATTTGAGTGAGAAAAAAGAGGGGAAAATGGAGAAAAAATAAATAAAAATAAATAAATATATATATATTATTGTTGTATGTTTTTTTTGTTTCTGACATGTTCAATAAATTGACAAAAAATAAAAAAAGTTTAAAAAAAAGTCCCTGCAGGTTTATTTGCACAGAAGCGAAACCCCTCCCTAAGCTCAAACTGCAGACCTCCTCTCGGTCCTCACCTGGTAGCAGGAGGTGAAGCAGAGCCTCAGGGGGTCCGCCTGCTGCTGGGGGAGGGTCTGCAGCCAGGCCTGCATCACGGGGCTCCAGCCCAGCACCGAAGAGCTCATGAACACCATCCCGTTTCTGGACACTGTGGCCGGGGAGGCGTTGTCGATGTTGTGAGGCTCAAAGATGATCTGCAGGAAAGAGGCACACTTTAGATCTGCTCTGAGATTCAGGTATTCAACACGGATTCAAAGGTTTACGTCTCAGCAGGATTTGGAAAAAAACTTGCATTTATCACCTGTTACCTCGACTATTAGTAGTTAACTAGTTACTAACTACAAGAGAGGGTAACATCACTCCATTGTCTGATGTTCACAGTGGCTTCATGTCTGTCAAATAAATGACTTTAAAATACTACCGTTAGTTTATAAAGCACTAAATGGGTTAACACCAACATATATTTCTGTTTGCAGTCTCTGCTTCTCAATGAATGTTTGAATGCGTGAACGCTGACTCGTATTGGTCAATGTGCATCGAGAGGTTGCAAAGATTGGAAAAGCACTGTATAAATTAAGTCCATTTACCATATATATATATATATACCTTCATTTACGCTAAATACTTTTATTTGTCTTCTATTTAATCACATAGCAAAGCATATACACTGCAATGTAACTTTTATTCTTGTATTTTATAACTTTATTATACATTTTCCACCTGATTTCTATTATCTTGGCTTTTGTATGGATGTGTTTCAATGTGTTTCAGTATCTCATGTTTTGGTTAATGTGCTTGTAAGGCACCTTGCAGCAGGGAGCCATGGGGATCCGGTCTCCATTCGCCAGCGTCAACGTTTTGTTGTCGTCCAGAACAGAGTTCAGGTTCTCGATCCAGATGGCGTCCACCGGACCGTCCAGCACGATCCAGACATATTCACCCTGACACACACACATCATCATTTTTATATCCATGCCCAGTGTTCAATTTCTTGAAGTAAAAACGATGCACTGACGAGTAACGCACCTGCCTGATTAACTTAAAATCAGGATCAAAAAGATCATGTTATACTGTATATAATAGAGCTATGTGGGAGACCAATGTGTTCATATAGGTTTTCTTATTAAACTATTCCTCTTACTGTGATTCAAACTAAAAAAGTCTGAAAACACTATTACACTTTAACTTGATCTTGATGACAAAGAAAGATAGAAACACCCCCGTGCTCAGAGTGAATCGTGAAGTTCTGTTAACCGTTCTCTCATGAATCCGTGCTGTGATATCCCGCCCACCTTCTTGGCCTTCAGGGTCTTCCTCCATAGGGTGGAGAAGATGCCGTCGGTCCAGTCGTTGGTGGTGACGTCCAGCGTGCCGAACATCTGTGCGGCCGTGATGGCTTTAGGGTTCATCCTGACCTCTCGGTGGGGGGAGCCACACTCGCTCATGGCCCTCATCAGAGTGTGGATGCAGGACGTCTTCCCCGCCCCGCTGGGACCCAACGCCATCATCCCTGCAGGGATACCACAGTTACATGGACTTCCAACATTGACTTAAAATAAACTAGTCTCTTCCCAGCTGTAGTAGTACACGCCCGCAAATAGAGAGTGATGTATAGACATATGGTGCAATCTGTATGTCTAAAACAATGATGCAGGTCAGGCTAAATTGCCCCATGAAAAGCATTGCCAAAGCACTCGCTACATACCCATGAGACTCATTTAAGTGAGGGCATATTGCTGCTTTCCAGAAGATGCAATTCAATAACTACCTTTAGCACCACCTTAAGGACAATCTCTATTGCCTTCAATGTGATACTTTTAGGGTTTGAATAGAAGTTATTTGATCAGAGAGTTGTTGGTTCTTCCTGTGATGATCTGTACCATGTCGGACTCTCTGCGTCTCGTAGAGCTGGACCAGTTTGAGGATCCATGGGGGGTGGGGGATCAGACCGGTCTCCTGAGCCTGATTCAATATGGACGACTCCAAGTCCGGATACCCAGCTTTATCTAGAACTACAGGGGGAGGAGACATTTAAAAAGACATATTTTAATATAAACTTTCCAGTGCCATGATATAATAAATGTGGTGACTTCGACATAAATCAATGAGATGATAGCTTTAACTTCTCAGTCTCATGTGTTTGCCTCAGAAAGTCTTCACCGACAGAGCGATGCTTTGGACAACATGATGAATGTGTTGTTGAGATAGAAGTGAGAGACAGAAACGTACCAATACTGGGAAACAGGTCGTTGATCAGACTCATAAACAGAGGCTCATCCCCGTCCACCTGCAGAGACACGCAGAGGAATCATGTTGCTGCTGGAAGTATGTTACTATTCTAACTCATTGAAGCCTGAAATGACTTTCAAAGCAAACCAGCTGCTACATACAACTCACTGCTATTTTAGAGGGAAACATTGTACTGTTAAATTAACCTGACAGAAAAATGTTATTGGTTCAGATTCAGATAAAAAAATGTAATTGAGCATTTACATGCATAATCACTGCATCTCCCTAGCGATGACCAGATACATTCTCTTTTTTGTACTTCTTTAATTGACTCTTGTCTGAATGCACAACAGAGTAGCCCTGGTCCTGTGTCATGTTTAGTCTTAGCAGAGCTAACACGTGTGCAGCATGCTAACCTGCTAACAAGAATCATTTCTGGTTATTCAGTGTGTATGCATTTATTTATTGATTAGTAACTACTTTAATAAACCAAAATGTTTGTTAATGAGGCCTTCTACATTTCCTGTTGGTCCTGGGTTCAAACTGCCAAACAGGAAGTGAGAACCTCCAATAGGATTACTAGAAGAGAGAACTTGGACTGTACTATGTTGAGCAGAGTAGCAGGGGGGTTTCATGTTTCACATAAGTCTTTTATTAGACGGTAAACAATTCATATTGTTCATGTTTCTATGTTAGAACAGTTAATAAGGTTTGGGTTTTTACTGCAGTTTGGCCTCTTGCCTTTTTTATGGATCGGAATCTGTTTTCTTGCAGCGCCTTAAAAAAAAGCTTTGCTAAACTGTGACAATGAGGATTCACCACAAGTACATGAGCAGAGGCAGAAGCATGAGAGTGCAGTTAAAGGGTGTAGGACTTATGTCATGGAAGCATTTGAGGTCAATTGAAATATGCAGGCTTGCATTTAAACAGGAACGTTTTCTTTTTCAGCATAAGGACAAGAGAATGTACGTTTACCCAGATATTGTTGGAGTTGAAGCTTGTCGAAGTTTTTCTACATTTTTTAAACATATCTTTTTCCACAACCTCATCAAAAGCAGCCTGAAAGTATGATGAAAACTACAAATAAAAACAGTTATCCTGGCATTGCAGTTATATAAATAATGATATATATATTGTCCCAAAGTAGTGATACCACACACCAGTTTGGAGAGGTTCATGTCTCTCAGGACTCTCATCACCACCGTCTTCTCTGGCTCTGACGGGTTGGATCTCTTCACAGCGCCCAGCGTCCTCAACACCGACAAAATGTTCCTCAGACCAAAATCATAATGGACCTAGAGTAAACACAGAACTAATATCATCGAGCAAAATAAAGGTTTTTCTACCAAGCCGAATGAGAAACCAAAAATAGATATGATTATCACTGAGGTCATGGAAATTGCATTCAGTGATCAATGATGCTTTGTGCTCAAAAGTCAAAGTTGATATAGACATTTTAGATTTGTTTTCTGTTTAAGATGTTCAGCATTTCTTTTTGCTGCTACTGTTCACATTCCCCCTGGTGCAAATTTAAAAACCTTTTTTTCCTCTTGTGTAGCATAATGGACTTCTTTGTGCAACCCTGTGTTGCATTAATACAGTTATGAAGTCTAGCATTCAAATATCATAATGGCAGGAGAAAGTTTAAGAATAGTTTCTGAATATGAAATGTCATGAAGTTGGCAGTATCCCCGCACCTGTTTGGAGAGCTGCTCCTCACACAGTTTGTACAGGGTGAAGAACTTCCTGCTGAGCACCTGGTTGTCACGGAAACCTGCGCTGGCCAGTTTGACCCTCATGATGATGGCACGGTCCGGGACCATCATGGCGACGGTGCGAAACTGGATCTTCAAGTTCTCAGGAAGCTCCTGTCGACCGGCGTACCCGGGGTTCTGCAGGGCAGAGAGGTTAGGTCCAGGCGGCACTTTTCCACATTTGGATAATTTTTTGATTTAACCAGGATAGGTCTCATAGATTAAACATCTCTTCAACAAGAGAGTCCTGGCCCAAGATAGGCAGCAGCACAGTTTCAGACAACTTAAAACAGTCACAATCAAAACCCAATCACAGCAATAACAAGATCAGCCGAAGCATGTTCAGACACAACGGCCTGCTTCAAAGTATTTTAGAGTCACTTGGAGTCTGTTTAAAGAAAAGCTACTACAGTACTTTTCTTTCTCTTCGTCCTCCTCCTTCCTGTTGTACAGTCAAATTACTTTCTAATCTGTATTATCCTATTTCATTCAATAAATGTATGTATAATTGTTTTCTTCTGCATTTTATATTGCATTTTTCATGCATTACTATATTTGTAGTAGCACCATTTTATTCTTGCAGAATTTCATTTGGTCTTGCACTATTTTATTATTGCATTTAGTTTTTGAACAATTGTAATAGTTCTTGCCCTTTTTTATTCTTGCACTGTTTAAATATTTATTGCCCTATTTAATTATTGCACTTTTTTTCTTTGTTGTTCTGGCGTTATTAGATTGTTGGTATATTGTAAGATGCCTTGTAGGTGGGGCTTTGGATTTAAAAGGTTCTTTACAACTACACTGTATCTTTTGTAAAAATAACTATAACGCCTTTGACTCTTTGAATAGGTCCTTTCATTTGACTTAAAATATCAATAACGCCCCCCCTCAGAGCTCAGTTACCATGGTGAGGAAGATGCCGAACTCGGGGTCCATGTCCACCAGGTCTCCGTCGCTGAAGATGAACTGCTTCTTCTTGTTCTTCTTGCACTGCAGGACGATGTAGATCTGCTGGGCGGCCACGGACAGGACGGGCAGCTCGATGCGGTTGAACTCATCGAAGCAGCCCCAGGCTCCGGACTGGGCCAGGCCTGCAGAGACATCAAAACACCAACTGAAGACACTTTGAGGAGCTTAACTGAAGATTGTCATTGCCATATCTATACTGTAGCATCTGTGCACATGACAATAAAGACCTTGAATCCTTGAATCCTGAATCTTTGCAACTCAGCCCAGCAGATCCTACGGTGCTTCTGTTGCAGCTTTGTGTATACATGTGACAATTCAGACGTGTGTTTGGCCACTTCCCCTAACTTGTACCAGCGACACCCATTTCCTATCTTGCTTCTGGAAATGTCCATTACAGTACCAATGTCACTTGGATATAAGTGACATTGAAAAAAAGAACCCTCCAACCTGGTTCATTATTAAAATAATGATGTTGCCATTAAGAATAGAGCAGTGAGCTGATGGACTAATGCATAAAGGATCTTCTTTATGGCCTTGTTAAGAGTAAATCAAAAATGTCATGCATGCATACTTTCCTATGTGAGAAAATTGCAATGCCCTATTAAAAGGACTAATAAAGGTCCTATTGAGAAGAAAAAGCTTCCTA
>CALSBZ010045328.1:0-12304 GCA_943591055.1 Gobionotothen gibberifrons | reverse complement strand
TCACCTGTCTAATACCAGAGACATTCACCTGTCTAATACCAGAGACACTTTAATAATGGCGTTGTGATGCCAAAAAGCGTAAATTCAGACTGACACACATTCACTTATGGGGGGGGGAGATCCGCATCAGTTGCTTGTGACAGTGAGACAGAGCATTACTGCTTTCCATCGGACGCTGCTGTGAGTTAACGGTAGACTAAACTCTGCCGTGAGCAGTGGCGGCCGCCCATAGGGGCGCCGCCCCCCCCCTCTTCCCACACTTCCCGTCATTAAAAATGTAATTTAAAAAATTTTTTTTTTTAATGAACAAGGTAAATATTATATAGTTGGTATCAGTAAAATGTATAATCTAAAATAAAATCTCGTTTAAAATTGTTTTACGATGTCTAAAGTTACTGATAAGTCACATGTTTCCTGCCTGGCCGCAGCGTGTATCATTACCCTCTCTCGTCTGGGCGCTAAGAAAGGACTGACTGTTGCTATCTGTAAACTACGCCGCCAAAACATAATTTCAGCCAATCAGCGTCGTCAGATCTGATGCTCAAAGGGCGGCAATTTCAGCGCCCGATGCAGTCTGTGAGTTGGTTATGGCTAGAAAGGATCCGTCTTGTGTAAAACTCTCGCGAGAGTTTGCGAGTCACGTGGCTGAATGTTTACGTTTGACAGGCAGCCTTTCAGTTACGATCGTTAACATCAGTGGGCCACAGCAAATGATGGTGAGAAGCTAAACTATCTATTAATTATGTCAATTACAGGGAGTGTGATTGTAACTGTGTGTGTGACTAGCTGGATGCAAACAGGTAAACGCTGTCTTTTGTTTCCCATGCTTGCTCTTCAAACAGCCGGGGACAGATACTATGCCCGTGATAAATAAACACACACACACACACACACATATTATTGTATATAGTTGAGTTTTGACAGCATCCATCAAACTAGATTTGTTGCCTTAATGGTCTGTTTTCTAATATTTCTGTGTTTCTGAACCACGTCTGAGTCTGCATATAATGTTCGTATTTAGGCTCCTGATTTTAAATGGGAATTAATTCATTTGAGTGTTCCCAAAGAACCAGTGTTCTGCAGTTTGTGTGGGCCTACTGTACTGTTGCACAGTTTACTGTAGAAACTATGTCCAGGACAAGGTATTTGGAAGTTTTGGAAGATTCATAGCTAACCACACTGAAGATTATGGAGGTATTGATCAGTCTTCTCGTATCTCTAAAATCACCAGAAGTCATAATTTAAGGGGTCATTTCTCAAAACTTTCCCATGGTGGTTTATTCACCATTACAATAGCCCCACCTAAAATAATTTCCACCAGCCGCCACTGGCCGTGAGTTAACGGGAGAATAAACTCTGCCGTGAGTTAACGGTAGACTAACCGTTAACTCTGCCGTGAGTTAACGTTCGACTAAACTCTGCCGTGAGTTATCGGTAGACTAAACTCCGGTGGACAAGCAGAATTGCAATGGTCTGTAAATGCCGCTGAACCACATTAATAAACAATGAAGCACTGCACTCTGGGAGTCGTACTCGGCTCCGACTAGAAGTATCATTAATAGCAACATGAGTCCCCAGTTGTTGTTGTTAGCGGCGTTCGGGAGAAAATCAGTGACGTAAAAGGTGATGTCATGACGCAGCACCAGTCGGGCTCTGGGCGGTGGAAACGTAACTGGGGCTAAAAAGAAGAACCGGTTCGGAACCAGAAGAGCACGATTTAGAACTGGAACTGGTTTGGTGGGAAAGGGGTATCTGTAAGCCCCCAGAGCTGTGTTGCCCTCATGCCTGTCAGCGTGGGTTGATGTGTGCCAACTAGATAGGAACTAGGAAGACACACTTTCCCATTTCCTTACATTCAATACACAGACCAGCTAATACTAGCTACCTTACGTATTCCTGTCTGTATGACACTTTTCGTGATGTGGGCAGAAAATGACGAGACAAGTTGCATTAGACAATTTCTGCAGTTTTTTTCCCAATTGCATGAGGGGCAACTTTGTATTTAACATAGCTCTGATTCACTCACCATAGCAAAAGTAACTGACATTCATAGTGTTTATATGGAGAATAGTGTCTTACCCTTCAGTACAGGCCTTGTTTTTCCATGTTGTGTCTTGAGATTGCGGTGCAACTATGACGTGTCTAGTTCACACTGTAACTCAAAATCATTGTCCCGATTATCACGCCAGCAGGGTTGCGCTCGCTTTTGTATTATTCCATTGGCTGAGTGTTAGGATAGCTCAAAAGTTCAAGGTTATGGTGAATTGTGGCTGCTGGAGTGCAGTGCAAATTGCTTCAATAGTTCATTGCACTTATGGACTGTATATATACTTTTTTTTTTTTTTAAAGAATGTTTTGGGCAACCAGTGCCTGTATTTGAGCGATAGATATATGAAAGGGGGAGACAGAGGAGATGACACGTGCATGTTCCGTGTTTGATTTGAACCCGGGTCCTGTACATTGGCCGTCAGCTCTACCATCTGAGCTATACGGCGGCCTATTGACTGTACATTTTAATTCCCAAAGGTCATTACAGTTAAAATATTGGAAATGTTTCCATGTTTGATCAAACGTTCAAACCTAGTGTCTAAAGATTCAACGACAAGCATGTACCTTTCCTGGTGGCTCTGATCTTTGATGCTTACTGAAATGAGTGGGTCTGTGGTAGCTTATGATCAGCTTGCAGAGATGAATGAAACACACTTTTTCTCTTCCTTTTGCCTTGGTAAAAGGATCATTGTAGTTGGGGCAGGGATGTTGTGAGGTGATGACTGTGAAGAAATTGCACTAAGGAGTCATGATTTTGACCACAGACGTGGAGATCATGTAATTATGAAGGGTGCTAATGATGCTGGAGCCACAGGGGAGATCCATGAACATCCTGACATCTGCTGTCAGCTGCTGACCACTGGTGTGAATCCCAGCTGGACACAGTCTAAGAAAAACAACTAGAAAAATGCTGTGCGGAGGGAAACTTTAATTAAAGAAATACAGACCAAGGCATGGGGAAGTAAGTGTAAGCTTATATAACAGACATGTTAGGACCACCCTTTCAGACATGAACCCCTTTATGTTTACTCAGATGGCAATCAAACATGTCTGTCAGGTCTGATGTGCCCTGTAGCTTTTATTATCTCATTTATATTTATATCAAATTATGATTTCATGTTCTCAATAATCCTCTGTATGTATATCAATATAATAAACCAGTGTAGACTTTCATTTACATTGTCATGAGCAGCTTGATACTGGTTCAAATCTAGGAAGCTGATAAACTGTTGATATGATAATCCGGACCGTGTTTTTGGCCTGCCATCAACTTGCTCATGGAATTAACGTTAACCAGTGACACTAAGACTGCCAACTTTTTCATTTCGTCTGGAGAGATATTCAGTCAGGGACAGGTCTGAGGGCATCCCACTCAGGCCTCCAGGAATGTATTTTAAAACTTTCATCTGTCAAATTTATCATTTTAAGAATGATTGGATGAAAAGCAGATCAATGAAAATGATGAATAAGTATGGATGATGGCACTCTTGCCAAGCTCTAGACATTAAAGTCTGTATAATGCTGGTTTATCACCCGGAGTTCACTTCAGGTAACAGTGGGCAGTGTTTCACTCTGAAAGAATAATACCATTTCTGTTAGTTGAACAAGCATTGACCTGGTCTCGGATGTACTGACCCTTCACCTCTGAAGGCACAGCTTGACTCGAATGTTGCATTAAAGACAAGCTTACAGTGTGGTTTGATGGCAGGCTGCCCTCTCTTAGGTTTCAGAGGAATGCAGCATGAAGCCATGGAAAAGAAAGAGTGACTCAGCCAGTTCTTGTGAGCGTTACCCAGCTTTAGGTATAATTTTCCATAACCCTCAGGCCTGTCCTCATACTCTTTTTTCCCTGGAAGGCCTTCCCCTGGAATCAGGCCTGTGGCTGCATTCCAGAGTCCTACTCTCAAATTAGACTTTGAAGTAGACAGTCTTCTTGACCGCGGGTGAGATCCTGCAAGTATCGCCAATGTTAACATATTGTAGAACTCAATCAGGTTAGCAGTACACACTAAATCACTTGTGTTCAGTCAGTGCAGCGGACTGTGTAGTGCACCTTTAGCGATCGGATCATATATCCATATATAAGTAAGTCATTCCTTCATTATAAATCGAATGGTCTCTTTCCGTGATCCAACACCCTGCATCTCTAATCTCACTTCCTGCTATATCATTATTGATGAATGCACTGTTTAAGGTCAGTGGCTAGGAGCATCGTTTTCAAATGTTAGTGGTGTGTGTATGCAGGGACGTGCACAGACATTTGGAGGGGCTATTGCTCTAAACAGGAAAAAGGGCCTCCCCCCCCGAAAAAAAATATAAGCAACTCTATATCCACCAGTTAAAGGAAATACAACTAATGTGTTGTTATATTAGCTGTACAATTTACCACATATGGTGCTCTTAGTTTCCATACCTCCTGTGTTTTACGAGAGACTTATCAAGTCTTGGCAAACGGCATAAAACACGATTACACGTGATATAAAACCATGCTCGTATCTACAACCTATAGAAATGCAACACGGCGTCAGTTTAGACGTAATTCTGTCCTCCTGCTTACCGCATCATTTATGAGAAAACATTTTATAACATTAACACAACATATTCGAGGTGGTTTTAAATAACATATCTGCATTTATTTATTTCTCCCAGTTATGTTTTTGTGTGCACTGAGGAGTCTCAAACAGGCGTTTGTTTAATCATTTTAAGATTGGCTTTAATCAATGTTTGAAAATGAATTCTTCATATATGATAAATGAGAGGTAACATTTTATTTATGGTATTATTTCCACATATTTCTCTCCATTCTTCCTTCTGCCAACGGTGTCGCAGTTTCTCGTCTCTCCCGTGTTTGTGCTTAGTGCGTACGCATGGGTCAGAGTTTGCGTGGAGGACAGCACGTTTTCCCGTCAAGTTAGTATTTTATAAATCGCAAACATTGCGTAGAAACTGGCGTACGCCATTTTTTGAGCGTATATCCCTTTATAAATGAGGCCCCAGGCCTCTGCTCTGAACTCTCACAGTATGGTAAACTATAGTGGAAATCCAACGCAGTTAGCTGTTTGCTAGCAGTAACATTTTTTTATTTGAAATGTACTTTGTAATGTATTTCCTCAGTGGAATTAACACTATCCATTTTCTGTTTCCACAGATGCAGCAGCTCTTCTATGAGAACTATGAACCAAATAAGAAGGGCTACATACGAGATCTCCACAACAGCAAGATCCATCGAGCCATCACTCTCCACCCCAACAAAAACCCTCCTTACCAGTATCGCCTACACAGCTACATGCTGAGCCGGAAGATCGCAGACCTGCGCCACCGCACCATCCAGCTCCACCGGGAGATCGTTCAGATGGGCCGCTATGGAGCCAATGAGCCCAGCCGAGAAGACCTCCAGCTGGGCATGCCACCTTCATTTATGCGCTTCCACCCACGGCAGAGAGAGGAAGTGCTGGAGTGGGAGTTCCTGACGGGGAAGTACCTCTTCTCATCATCTGACGGGCAGCCACCCCGCAGAGGCATGGATTCCTCCCAGAGGCAAGCCCTGGACGACATCATCATGCAAGTGATGGAGATGATCAACGCCAATGCCAAGACACGGGGGCGGGTCATTGACTTCAAAGAAATCCAGTATGGCTACCGCAGAGTGAATCCTTTATACGGGGCAGAGTATGTGCTGGATCTGTTGCTGCTGTACAAGAAGCACAAAGGAAAGACCATGACTGTGCCTGTGAGGAGGCACGCCTACCTGCAGCAGACCTTCAGCCAGATCCAGTTCAAAGAGGAAGGGGAAATGGATGCCAGAGCTCTGGCCAGCCACATCAACAAAGATTCAGACTCGCTCTCATTCCTGTCCAACTCCCTGAAAATGCTGGTGCCCTTCAAGTTGGCCACCTCTGGCCAAGACCAGAAGGAACCTAAAGAGAAGAAGGTCAACATCTTAGTGCCTCTCTCGGGACGCTACGACATCTTTGTGCGATTCATGGCCAACTTTGAACGAGTTTGTCTGATCCCCAACCAGAACGTGAAGCTGCTCATCCTGCTGTTCAGCACAGACAACAACACAGAGCAGGTGAAGCAGGTGGAGCTGATGAGAGAGTATCACATGAAGTACCCGCGAGCTGAGATGGAGATAAAGCCCGTCACTGGCTCCTTCTCCAGGGCTTTGGCTCTGGAAGTGGGTTCTCTGCACTTCTCCAACGATTCTCTTCTCTTCTACTGTGATGTGGATCTTCTCTTCACCAGTGACTTCCTCAAGCGCTGTCGGACAAACACAGCCCCAGGAGAGCAAACTTACTTCCCCATCATCTTCAGCCAGTACGACCCCAAGGTGGTTTATGCCGGGAAAGTCCCTAGCAACAACCATTACGTATTTACCTCCAAGACGGGTCTGTGGAGGAACTACGGCTTTGGGATTGTCTGTGTTTACAAAGGAGACCTGGTCCGAGCTGGAGGCTTTGACACGTCTATACAGGGCTGGGGGTTGGAGGACGTGGACCTTTTCAATAAATTTGTCCAGTCCGGGCTGAAGTTGTTCCGAAGCACAGACACGGGGATAGTGCACGTTCACCACCCTGTCATATGTGACCCTAACCTGGAGGCAAAGCAATATAAGATGTGCCTGGGCTCCAAAGCCTCGTCGCACGGCTCCAGCCAGCAGCTGGCCGAGCTGTGGCTGGAGAAGAACGAGCACGGCTTCAGGAGAGCGGCCAGCAATAACGGCTCAGCGAGGACAGCGTGAGGACATCTGCCGTCCTTCCAGAACATGCCCCCTTTCTCACTGCGTGGGGTTTTCTTTACCGTATTTATTTTTTACTGACATGATAGACATATTTTGAAAGAATATGAAAATATACAACAAAACGCCATGATGATCAATTTACAGACCCAATCTGGGTTCTAGTATGGAAGTACATGTTGTAAGTAATGATGGAAGGAATATTGTGTGAGCCTGTTACACGTGTGTCAGTGTTCTCACCGTGTCCCTCAGTGACACACAGAGCAGCGGTCCACTCTTGATTGTGAATATTCACAAGAGACATTTAATCGCAGACAGAACTCAGATCTCAGCTATCTCAATCATTAACAAGGGCCACCTTTTCTTTGCATTTGTTTTTATGGGATGGTAATAAACACAACACTGTTACTGTTTATCCTGGACTCATTTTCTATGAACCTCTGCTGGATTTTATATCTGCAATTCATCGTTTGCTGTCTAATTTATTGCATTTGCCGGCTCCATCTCTTCTCTTTGACTGTTGAAATATGTATATTAGAAAGAGTGTATGACCATGTCAGCTGTGGGGTGCTGGTTTTCATTTTACTTTTGTTACACATTATCACCAAAGAGTTTTGCACAGTCTGCTTTAGGTGCATGTGTGTGTGTCTGTGTTCTATAGGCACTAACATGACGCTGACTGTATTATTATTGTTATTATTATTAATAGTATGTATGTTATTGTTATTAACAGTAATAATGATAAAAAGTGAGCAGGCCTATGTGATGGGGGAAGTGTTCCGCCTTTAATGCAGCGGCTGAAATGTGAGCAGCTGTGTCCCACATCATGTCTCTAATTTGTAAATGTATGTATGTGTGTGTGAGTATGTGCTCCGCCTGTCAGTGTAACACTCCGTTGATCTAATGCTCCTCATACAGCTTATGAACATGAATGGCTGACTTTTAAGACTGTTGTTACAGGGTGAATGGCTGTATTGTCCTTATTTTTATTTAATTTTCTTGGACATTTTTGTATTTTTTGTTCTTTCAACTATGTCCAAGTGGGCATGGTTTTCTATTTAAAAAAAGAAATAAAATGGGGGGAAAGTATTCACATGTGCTACTCTTGTGGTATTTTTCTCAGTGTATTACACCGGCCTGTTACCTTAGCAACATCTAAGAAGCACAGTCTTTGAGGGCCCTGAGGCTGTGGGGCCAGTCGGGCACATTCGTAAAGTCCATGAAAATACTTATACATAACTGGCTCTCACAGAAAACACTATGGAGATAGAGCCAATCCTAATAATGTATCATATGAATTTCACTGGGTACACATCAAAAGAAAGTGTGAAGCAGTGCGGTTGAAGCTCATTGGTGGTTCTGTGATTGCTGAGTCACCTCTTGCAGGGACAATAAAACAGGGCCTCCAAAGCTGATGCTGGGATAAGTCAATACTGTTCTCACAGCACAGAACAAAACACACAGGGTTTCAACTGTAAGCCATAAGAGCCAGGTCAGGACTGCCTAGCCAACTAATGTCAACTTCATTATCATAATATATGGAGGTGCAGAAATACTGAGATTGAGTGACTTTACACATACACTGGGCTGTTCTATTGCCATGCCTTAGCAACGTTTTAAAAGACACATGTAGGCAGCTGGCCTCTGACATTTCCCCTCCTTCACTATACATGCTGTGAGAGGCCAGCATGACACTTTCACTGCTGGGGCCCTGACCACACAGCGGTGGAATTGTTACTAGAGGAACGTTGGCAGCACTACTGTGTACAAATTCAACACTACATGTATGATTTAACTTTCTATTTAACGTACAAATCAAACAGGAATTAGCAGTGAAACCTACTTACAACTAGCATGGAAAGAAAAGATCCAGCTTAACCAGAGAAGCAGCCTTTATTACCCAGCGTTTGAAGGTTTGAAAATTACATAAAGAACCAGTGAGGACCAGAGGAGCCATGTCGTGACGTGTCAGTTGAACACTGCTTATGTGCTGCAAGGTCAGCACCAGTCTCCCTGGCAGTAACCACAAAGGACTATGGAGCTGTGCTCATCTTTCTATTCAACTTAAAAGCTAGATTAATTTGCAAACATGACTTGGCTTTAGCGATGCCACTACAGTAGCGTCCCCCGATGCATACTTCCTATACATATATATTTTCTTCAGTTTAAATTGACAACATTTTTTAACATTATTTTTATAGGTTATTTTTGTTTTGTTTTGTATGTTTTGTTTTGTTTAAGGGAAAAACTAAACAGAATTAACATTGATTTATTTTATGTCTAGTGGATTATGGGCTGCTAGCAAACATAACATACCTGCAGTGGAGGTAGTAACTAAGTACTGTACTTATTTTGAGGTACTTAAGTATTTCCACTTTTGCTTCTGTGTACTTCTACTCCTCTACAATTCAGAGGTAAATGGTGTACTTTGACTCCACTACATGTATCTAATACCTTTAGTTACTTCACAGATGTGGATGAATGATGTGAAATATAATCAAGTGTTAAATCAGACTTTAGTTCCACCTGGAGTGAATTCACAAGCTACCCTGCAGTATACTACTTTAATTTAAAGGTCCCATGTCATGGCCATTTCTACTGATCATAATTCCATTGTTGAGGTCTACTAGAATAGATTTAAATGCTACACATGCTATCGAGTTAAGTATTGGTGGAATCTCTTCCTTAAATTTGGCTATAGCATTAACAGATAGGTTTCTGCTGCAGGAGCTTTTGACTAATGCTTTGTAGTCTAGTAACAGTACTTCAAAAGTTACTAAGAAATGGTCGGATAAAGCAGGGTTATGCGGTTCGACTAATAGTTGCTCAGTTTCAATACCATAAATCAGAACAAGGTTGAGAGTGTGATTATAGCAGTGGGTTGGTTTATTTACACTCTGACGAAAACCAATAGAATCTAATATAGAGTTAAATGCAACAGTAAGGCTATTTTTATCATCGTCAACATGAATATTAAAGTCACCTACGATAATTACTTTATCTGTTTTAAGTACCAAAGTTGATACAAACTCAGAGAATTCTGATAAGAATTCTGAATAAGGACCTGGTGCACGGTACACTGTAACAAATAAGATTGGCTGCAAAGTTTTCCAGGTTGGATGCGTAAGACTAAAAACGAGACTTTCAAAGGAGGTATAATTTAATTTTGGTTTAGTATTGATAAGTAAACTTGAGTCAAAGATTGCTGCAACTCCACCTCCTCGGCCTGTGCCTCGGGCAATATGAGTATTGATATGGCTGGGTGGAGTGGCCTCATTTATGCTGACATATTCTTCAGGTCTCAACCAAGTATATGATTCCAAACTGATAAAGCACTTCCACGTGAGCAACAAACCGGAACCTTTTTGGTTGTCATTGAGTCAATGAAAAAACTTCTACAGGTTTCAGCTAAAAGAAAAGAATGGCAGACTAAGGAAGTCTTAGGAACAGACAGTCTGACAGACAGACGGTGTGATGGACCC
This sequence comes from Gobionotothen gibberifrons, assembly GCA_943591055.1. Taxonomy (NCBI): domain Eukaryota; kingdom Metazoa; phylum Chordata; class Actinopteri; order Perciformes; family Nototheniidae; genus Gobionotothen; species Gobionotothen gibberifrons. The sequence goes on along the minus strand of CALSBZ010045328.1, from coordinate 2,035 downwards.
ACAGACGGTTCTGGACCATGACTTAATTTTTCAGTTTAAGAGAAAGAGTTTGATTTATAATGAGACCCTCCAAATCTTCAGGTCTTGAAGCCATTGAAGGCCATGAAAACTGGTGGTGTGAGCTTTTAAGATATAGAGACATAAACTAAAAGGAAGTCTGTGCCTGTGGTTGAATTATAGAAATATAGGACTCATCATTTTTAAATATATAAGTGTCTCTTGTGTGTGGCAGATCACTTGCAGTGCAATAAGAAGATGCTGGATTGCAGCCTAGCACTCATTGGTTTGACGGGTTACACAGATGTAGCAGTCTTCATTCTACTGCCCCCTTCTGTCTGACGGGGTGAGGTTAGGATAATCCAGTGTGGAAGAGGAATGTACCACAGGAATGTGGAACATGAGAATGTGGGTGGGGGGGGGGGGGGTCTTACATGGTACAGAGGCTCTTGTCTTACATGGAACAGATTTCTAAAGCTGTGGTAATGCATACTGTTTATTTGAGCCTAAACATCCCTTCTGATGTCATCAGTATAGGCATCAGGTAGGTGACCTTGCATCTACCTGACCTTGCAGCATTAGTGTTTCCTGTTGTTGCCGGCAGTCGGCCTGATCAGACACTAACACCCTGCATGATTGAACCTTTCCTGATCTTTTAAATGTTGTCTTGAAGGTCCCTAGCTTTATGGAAGTGAAATACTAACAGGCATTGTTTTATGGGCACATGCATGCAGTCAGGAGAGCAGAGTGAGTCTCAAGTCCTCTTCGTAAATACTTACCCTATACACACGTTTTTGTACTTATTATTTCTTGTGTGTTTCACAATATAAAAAGACCCAAAGAGAAACAAATGTCTAGGCAAACACAATGAGGGCTGCTGCTGGGCCAGACGTTTTCTGCTGAGGCTTCTTTCAGTGTAGCATCAACACTCAAGGTCAGCCAAGAGTAATGTATTATACCCACTGTGGGCAGCTCATGGGAGCCGAAGCCCTTCTGGCTGATCTGGTGACAGCTCTGCTTACAATTGGAGTTTTGTTTGAAAATCACATATCAATATACCACCGGAAGCAGGGAACACAAAGTGCATCTTGTTTACTTGTTTTAATAAAGTAGCATCATCCAAAAAAACATTAAAGATGTACATAATGTCAAATGTGTCCAGTGTGTGAATCTCAGGTAATGTGAGTGCTGTGAAGGAAAGGCAGAGTAGGAGCAACGAAAGATTAACCCAGAGGACACTTTTGAGATGATGTCCTGTTGTCCTGAGGTCCAGATGCCAGCAGGAACAAACTGCGGCCAGAATAGAGCTTCATTTATGATGCCGTTAGAAAGGAACGCTGTGTTCTGACTAGTGTCGTCTACAACCTGCCAGCACCAACTCATTTCAACTGGTCCTGTGACAATGGCCCTGCCCATAAAGTAGCACATAGGAATAGTCAAATAAAATACAAAGACAAAGAAATGATGTATTTCAGCAGCCGGAGTCAGACAACCACACCGTGCAGTGAATTCCAGTCATTCCACAGTGTTTACATGATTTGCTAAAAACATTTAAGCTGGCTGTTTTTTCTTGTTGCGATCCGTGACTGCAGGGCTGTTCGGGTCTGCTGTGGGATCACATCTTTTAGTTCTGAACTTATTATGGGTTCATAAGTATGTGAACAGCTGGAAACTCAGCCCCCCCACTCCTCACCCCTACGTTCCCCTGATTTCAGTGTTCGCCGGCCCCCTGCTCTGAACACTGGCCGTCTGTCACCGTGTATTCCCCTCGGCCCACCTCCACACAGAGCTGCGATTCTGCAGCACAACAGCTACCTTCTTCTCCTCATGCTGCTCTCCAAGCGGCCCAGCTCCTCGTAGGACCGGTAGAAGACCTCCAGTTCGCGGCAGCCCCAGCCCCTCCAGACACACAGGCACCACTCCATGTTTTCCTTCTGAAAGCCACAGACAACTGTGTCCTTTGCCACTATGGCTGCCTCCATCAGAGTCCTGAGAGAGAGAGAGAGAGAGAGAGAGAGAGAGAGAGAGAGAGAGAGAG
>CALSBZ010045326.1:0-15338 GCA_943591055.1 Gobionotothen gibberifrons | reverse complement strand
TCATTTCCTGCTATCTTCTTCATGCAGTCAGTCAAAATGAATGAATGGGTGTTTCTTTGACTATTTATAGGCAAATATGGGCGTTACGTGAAGCCCGCAAAAGCTGCACCGCATTTCGAGTCGGTTGTGATTTATTAATGGAAACAGGCGTAGGAAGTGCCATACGCACTTTCCTCGCCAGTACGCAATGTTTGGTGAATCGGAAAGTGGCGGAAAATGTATGGACCTATTTTTCGGATTTCTACTACGTAAGCAACCTTCCCACGTCAATCCTACGCACGCCGTTATACATGAGGCCCCAGAGCTACAGCATGTGTTGGTGCCTCTAAATACACCTATGAATCCATGTGGAATGGTGTGTTAGACTGGGCTACTGTGGCTCAGACTTCAATAAAGCCTTGTGCTGTACGTCCTTCAAAGCTCAGACTAGAAAAATGTAGCTCCAGCTCTCAGGCCAGTCTGGGAAATAGTTGGGGCCTGATGGAAAAGTACTGTGTATTTCTCTGTCTCTATTAATTAATTAATTAATTAATTAACACCGGGCCTATTTTTCAGGCCTCAGGCTCGAAAATGACTTGTCCAGAATGAATGAGTACATCTTCACAACTAAAAGGGGTATATGAATAGTCTTGTTATCAAAGCAATGATACACCTGTGAGTTGGCTGTAGAAGTGTCAGAATCAATATAGATGTTGCTGTGTCAGAGTCAATTCAGATTGAACATAGTAAAAAAATGTAAATTCTAATCTCCGCCTAAAAACCCCACATTATTTATAGTGAAAACCACCAATGATGGAATAGTAGCCCAGAACCTTTAGGGATCCAAGCCACAATATATCATAAGTACCCTGTGTCAGGATAGGTGCTAATTTCGTTTTTAGAGAGGTTTAGCACAGGCAGGTCCAGGCAGACTCACCTTTGGGTACATTTGGTTACCCTCAGTGCCATTTGACCTTTCTCAGGTACCACACTGTAAAACTCATTTTATTTCATTGAAATATCACTATAGGTATTCATTCCATCCAAATAGAACTGTATTTGACCTTTTTGGAAAATTCACCCTGACCTCTATACCTTTTTCGCCACAAAGCGTAATGTTGCGGGAGCTGCCAGTAAGACCTATACACTACGCGAGGCCGTATCTCTGGAACCCATTGGTCATATTGGGTGATTGACACCTCTTTGTAACCGTTAGCCAATATAATCAAGGGGCAGTTCATAAATCCATGTAAACATTATCATTGGTCAGTTAGAATGACTCGTACACAGCATTCTCTAAACCAGACGCCCGACCTGCTCAACAATAAACTCAGTTTACTGCCGGTACTGGGGGCAATCGGGCTCAAGAGGTTAATTCGCTTTTTTGGCATGAACAAAAACATGTAAAACAACATGCATAAGCATTTGCATTTGCAATTTACCAGTGACGAGCCGTGACTTTTATACCTCCATTTAACCCTTCACATTCAAACAGAAACTGAACAGGCAGATTCGAAGGATTTATTTCTTTGGAAATGTTATTTTAAATACAATTAAATCAAGTTATTTTGGTAAAACTAATGAAAAATATAACTGAACTTTTTTTTTATGTTTTAAAATATTATTTTGTTGAATATCTGAGGCCTAGAGGGCCCTGACGGCTCGCCACTGCAATTTACTTATTACAGTTACGATTGTAGCATAGTGTTCAAATGGCTTATTTCAATAATTAGGTTATTTCTTCAGTGAGTTCAGTTGGTGACAGTGCTATGTTCATGGTAGCTCCGATAGCTTCATGGAGTAATGGCAGCCAACAACCAAGGGCTAAAGGGAAGGCCTAACAGGCAAATTCCTCCTGACAAAGCTCCATGATTATGGCAGCACTTGTGATCAGCTGGTGGCTGACCTGTTGGTTCGATGGAAGTTGCTCAGTGTTCTCCCAGGTTATGAGTGATTGTCCTCCGCTGGGTAAGTGAGGCAGTTACTCCACAGTGCCTGTCAGAGTGAAGCATGACTTCGACTGTTCGTGGCTGATGTCATCGACTGAACCAAGACCTGCTAATGGTGCAGTTTCATCCCTCTGCCTCTACATTTGGCGGCTGATGGGTGGGCTTAGCTGAGCAGCTTAAGTATCCCAGCCACATTGGTTCTACTGAAACACACAACCCTCACCCAGGGCGTATGGGAGGCTCTGGCAGGGCTCGCAGTTAACGATGTCCCGATGTCCCGGGGACCATAGAAATTCCTACTGGGACACAAATCTATTTTGTCTGGGACTATTTCGGGACAGTGAAAAAAAAATTAAAAGTAAACTTCAAAATGGGTGTTATTTGCAAAGTCATTGGGCTGTCAAATCATAGAATGCATTGTACGTCATCCACTCTGCTGCTGACTGCTGCTAGACTCGCGCCAATGCAACGGTCACAACAGTTAAAAAAAGAAGAAAGAAATGCTGAGGTGGTTGAATAAACAGCCCCCTGATGCAAGCCCCAATTCTTCCGACTCCCGAAACGAAAACATCCCAAGTCCTGGTCATGATGCATCGTCTTCCACTGTGGTAAGTTAGTTGTCTTAAGTGTCAATGTTAGCTAGCGCTAACTAACGCTAGCGCTAACTAACACTAGCGCTAGCGCTAACTAACGCTAGCGCTAACTAGCTAGCAACTGAAGTGTGCCTAGGGCTGCGTTTCACTTCGGTTAAATGGATTCCTTGCGTCCCTCACTTGTGTCGTTTCCCTGTGACTAGTCCCTCACACCAGGGAAGCATGGAGAGACGCAAGGAAACCACGAGAAGCAGGGAAATGAGTTTTAAGAGCAATGGGACGTCCTTTCCTCCGGAGCGTCACGTGAAGCGACGTCCGTTTGTGATGCACAGCTGATCGTCTGACAGCAGCCAGCTCTGTCCCCGTTATTTCCACACACACACCCGCCTCTGTTAGTACACATTTACTGACACAAACATGTGTATCATCTGTTCTAGACCCAAATACATTAAATAAAATAAGAACTCATTCTCAAAAAAGATAAACGCCATTCTTAAAATGTATAAACGAAAAAAGCGATCATCAAAATGTTTCCAATAAATGAATAAAATGATTTTTGACCACTTTGTGGTTCAGATATATCACATATTTGTAACTAAATGATACATTAATTTAAACAAAACACTGTATAAACTGAGGAGTGACTCCCGTGAGGTTCATGTATTTTCTTCACTCCGCTTGAATGAGTGAGAGCAAGATGATTGACATTCATGAATGAAGATTGAAGATCAATTTATATTCCTATAGTACTACTGACTTGTGAGGATAACTTGTAATTAGAACTGAAAACAGATACATTTATTAAACTGTATTATGGAACTTCTGTTTTTTTATTATCATTCATACCACTTTTATTGCCAGATAGAGGGTTCCGATCATAAAACACAGAGACCATACAGCCATACCATATTGAATTGAAAAATACAAATCAGAATTCTTCAATGTTGACATGACAATGATAAATTAGTCTGGATATTGAGAAACAATAGAAACATGTCTTAAAACAACGCTCTTCCCTTCTACTCTAGGAGAGGCAACAGATCAGACTAATATTCATATGTATTTTAAACTTACATGGCGGACCAGAGTCTATGGTGTGATGATTAAGTGACAAAAAAGTATCAAATTATATGTATTCTGCATAATTGGGGGGGCGACGATACACATTTAAATTTGGGACACTGCTGGTTATATCCGGGACAATACAAAGTAGAATTCGGGACAGTTGTGGGACACTGAGGAAAAAAGTAAATTTCGAGCCCTGGGCTCTGGGTGTGTTCACTTGTCGGTATAAGCACAATGCTATCATCCTGTGTCCTTGCCTCCAACAGAATAAGCTGTAATGGTAGCAGGTAGGGAGGGGCCACATACTGCCCAGAGAGAGAGGGTAACAGTGGAACTGTTAAAAAGAGTGAATATTCACACTACATATTGAAAGGCCAGCTTGTTTCAGTCATTTAGCTCATCTCAGTAACACAGGAGGAAGTGTCATGGAGAGCAGAGGACGTGTTTGCACATGTTGAGCAGATAAACAGCCAGATATTTGAACAGTAGGGGTTGCTTATAATGTACTGTGGCTCTGAGAACAATAACGGGTTTCTTCATCTTGAGCTTTGGCAAAGGCATTCCCTGGCACAGCACAAGCTTTCCCCAACAACAATATTCCATTAGCTCCTTACAGTCACAGAGTGAGCTCACTGTTTGTTTATGTGCTCTGAACTCACTGTGGGCAGGTTAAACGAGGGGGTAGATAAAGCTTATTATGCAAAAGGACCAATGATCCCTTAACATGGGCTCATGTTTAGTTTCCACATAAATCCAGTTTATTTAGAGGTCAAGAAACTAATTGCTGTTCATTCCTGGCATCATCATTTGTTACCATTGTGTCTTGAGCAATATCATGCTTACATGTAAATGTGTCTGTGGTTAAGTGCAAAAATAAAAAGCTTACCCATATTTGAGTGCCTTTGAATATGCACTTTTCTTTTACAAATGTCCATAGAAACTGCGGAAAGCACCTCTCCTGTGTGAGAGAAGTGGCAGAAGCATGCAGGCCCTGGGTCTGTGTTGCCACAGGGGAAAGCAGATCCCTGGATTTCATCATTGTTTATTGTCTTTATTAGGAAATACTCTCCCTGAAATAGTAAAACTTGGTAGGGGGAAAAGTAATTGTATTGTTTTTTTGTAATGCAGTAACAAGGCTTTGGTTGTTATTGCCTAGGTCTTGCTCACATTTTTTTCTTACAAATGTACATGCAAAAAAAGGTTTCAAATCAAAGTTTTACTACGTTATTTGTCAGTAAACTTGATCAACACATCTCACTAATTCCCTTCCTTTATTTGTGGTCTGTTCTCACACTCGTAGGAAGTCCCTGTTGTACTGGAGTGGGTATACTTTGGTCTTTAACCAGTTTTTTGTATACCTAACAATTGTTGTGCAAAGCAAAATAAGCATAGACACGAACAGGAAAACCCCTCTGCATACTGTGCCTTCAAATGTGTGCTCAATGGAGAACTGAATGATCAGTCCTGCGCATGTAGGCAAGATTAGCATTATAACATGCAGAATGTCACTGTTCAAGTGAAGTGTCATGTGATAGAGCCTTGACAATTCAGGGGGGGAAAATGTCTGACTGATAAGACCCAATCTGTCCTTCCAATGGAAAAGCAAAAACAGCATTTGCAAACATGGCGACTTTAAACGTTCTTAAAGTCCATTGGTGTGGAAGCTAGGCGTAAACGTAGCAAGACTTTAGAGTTTTAAACTAAGATGTAGATTGTAGCTTGTAGATGTAGCTAACCTTGCAGTGATATCCAGAACAGGCTCATCTGAACACACTAGAGGCCTGTTGGCATGTGTTTTGAGATTGAGTTGCCAGTTCATACAGGGGTGCGGCGCAGTTGGCTATTGTGATCAACAGATCAGGGGCGCTGGGTAACCGCCTTGACTCCCACTGCAGGCAACGTGCCGCTGTGTCCTTGGGCAAGACACTTCACCCTCATTTGCTCCTGTGGGTATTGTCCACAGTACTGATGTATTACATTTCTGGTATATGTAATATGCAATGTAAAGCGCTTTGAGCACTTGGAAAAGCGCTAAATAAATATAATGTATTATTATTATTATTATACAATACGAACTCATTGTCCTTTAAGTTCACTGGCCAAGACTTAACATTTCTGCATGAACCAAAGTGGATCTGGCTTGATCAGCTTTAGTTTTTGTGGGGGCAGGAGAGTTGGTAGATTCACACTGTGTCAGAGCTGACATCTGGCCTTCAAGCCATTACTATTAGCATACAGATGTTGCTCCCGTTACCTGGGGGTGGGACAGGACATGCTGTCTTAGTGATCAAACAGGTACAGGGTTGTAATTAGTTCCCCCCTGGCCACAGGGCTTGGGGGACGGACTGATTGTTCTATGTAATGCTTGAGCTCCAAAAAGAGCGTGCACCACCTCGCTGCTTTGCAGTTTTAAGTAGTTACCTCCTCTGCAGGTGGACGCAGGAGATGTATGGTGTTCTTTGCACCTCAGGGCACAGGAACGCCTCCGTTTGGAGAAACACATGTCACTCAGCCTCAGCTTGACCTCAGTGGTAAATGGGATACATGTCCACAGCGTTATTGGAACATTATTAGTTGCAGTTCTATATATGTTTTAGGTCTACATTAGGGGTGTAACGGTTCACAGAAGTCACGGTTCGGTTCATACCTCGGTTTGGGGGTCACGGTTCGGTACGGTTTCGGTACAACAAGGAAAAGCAAAAAAAAGTCCTACAACTAAAAAGAATGTCTTGAAAATATTAAAATAAATAATAAAGTGTTTCAATCACAATCAATAAAAGGCAATACAGAACTGTATAACATCTCCTGATGTCAAAATATAAAATAAATACAATGATAAATATAAAACTAAATAAAATCTGTACCTTTTAGAAGCAATGTCTAACATGTGTAATTAACTTGTGAGTGTGTGTGAGGCCATTATGCCTACATAAAGGTACTCAAGCTTTACTCTATTTTCAAGTTTTTCTTCAAAAAGATGAGTTTGTCTACGTTGTCAGTAGTGAGGGCAGATCTGTTGGCGGTAACTATGTCACCTGCCGTCGAGAAAACCCTCTCGCTGGGGACTGAGACTGACTCGGATGTGATGGAGCATGTTTGACGTGTTACCACTAGCATACCGCACTGCTGTAACAACGCCGACACACCGCCCTCGTCCGATCCACAACTCGCTCCCCATCGTTATTGTAGTCCACAGGGAACCCGACATGTTCCCACACAGCTGATTCAAAAGAAGCAGGTGGGTTCTAGCTCCTGCGTGTTGTGTGAACTCGCCATAGCTGCTAACTTTTCTTCTTCATGTATTGTGTTCGTTTTGTTGTGTTTTCTTCTTGTTCTTCATTTGTTATTTACGGGCGGCTGGCTTTTAGGCGCAATACCGCCCCCTGGATTATATATAGTGTATTACTGCCCTGAGTGACAGACTTGTTTCCCACTCGTAAAAAAAGGCGTATTCGCCGTGTGACTGTATGTGCCGAACCGTGACGTCCGAACCGTGACGGTACTGGACGAATACGGATACCGTTACACCCCTAGTCTACATTAAATGTGACAGAATGTAATTTATATTCTAGAAAGCGGTATAGATTCTCAGTTATTCTTTATATATCATTTTATTTGTTGCCGCTTGATGCTGAGCACACATTTCTGTGGTGTTTTTACACCACACTGTGCAGAGAAGTGGAACAGTGGGGGGAGGGGGTTTGCAATCATTTGCTCATAAAATATATGATTTCAAAGGTTTAATGTCATAAACACAACTACAGTGTAATACATTAAGAAGTTTTAGTAAAATATATTTCTAAATCACTCCTAGATGTCTTTTGAATCATGGTTTGGAACAAAGCAATATCCTCACTGTGATGTATGATGATCACTTGGTGCAGGCTACAGTACTTTATGTTGCAGTCGCATCTTTATGCATACATCACAGTTTGGGAAAAAATGGTCTAAATTATGATTTTGTTGAAAATGAATATGCATTTGGAACATGAGAAAGGCAGTTCCTCTGGAGGGAACTCAGGGATTCTAACCTTTGCAGACCATTTACATGCACTAACACCTATAGAACCCCCGAGAATAAGGCCCTAATACGATCATGATTACATTTTGATACTCAACTCAGCCAATATCGGAGGCCAAACAACAACATCTCTTGGTATCCTAATTTTGAAATGTATTTTTTTTTTCTGTCTGCCACACAGAGGCCCTGCTTATTTGGATGTGCTGTTCCATGTACATCCTTACCTGGTTTACACACACTGATAAGAGCTCATGGCGCTCTACTTCAAAGGGAGATTTTCTTTTTGGAGAAGATGGTTGTTTAGGGCAGGGACTGAGGTGCAGATTATAGGGTTGAATATACATATTCACTTTCAGATGTTGAGTGTGTGTGTCGAAATACTTGTCTCTGAACTTTCCTACACCCACGTCCCAGTTCCTGTTGTTCCTCCAGTTTCCTTGGGCGGCACTCACTAAATGGTAGCTCAATAGACCACCATGACTCCACAAGTATGTTGCTTCCAACCACAGTTATAATTATCTTCAACAACAAAAAATAGACCAATATTGAGTAGTTTTTCCTCTTGCTTTTCAAGAATATCTTTGTGTCTCCTGTTAGGTGTCCAGGATGATCCTGGTCTCTCCTCCAAGTGGTAGGGATTATCTTGAATGACCTCTCCTGGTAGTGTTGGGCATGATCCTGATCTGACCTGTGGTGGTAGTAGACAAGATGATCATGATTTATGTCTTTTGGTGGTGGACATGACGATTCTTGCCTCTCTTGAGAGTGGATGGGAAGAACTAAGCGTCTTCAGGTAGGCGAAGAGATAATCTCCGCCTCTCTTGGTAGTATACCTGATTGCCATGATACCATAGGATAATATAAATAATATATATAAAGTCACGCTTCAGCGACATAAGCGGCTTTTGTGTTGTTCTTTTATAGAAGCTATCATGTATAATCTATAAGTGGGCTTCGTAGGCTGTCATCTCAGACTATCACAAGTGAAATTATAGTTTTTTTTAAAATAAGATTTTCATCGTACACTGTAGCTATACACTAAATGACAATAAAAGCCTTGAATCTTGAATAAGCTATCGAATTAATTTGAAGTTGATAGGTTCATTCTCATTAGAGCTTTTGGTCATGCTATCTCCAAAGGAACCTTTTGGGTCTTCAGATTTTCTTTGGAAGTTGTGTGAACTTTGTCTCACAGCTCTCTAGGCTGGTGCTTAGCTAACGTTATGTGAGCATGGTAAGAGTAGGGGGATCAGTGTTTATTGGTCAGATTTCGCCAGCTGTTCTGTGAACTGTTTTTTTTGGCAGTGTTTGAAATCATGAAGGGCATGTGCCTAACTGATACAAGGCTGCAGAGTAGAATACATCCAAAGTACATACAACTGACACATTTGATATATTGACATCATATGATAAATGTTTTCTTTTTTGAAATTGTGCTTCTTAACAGCAGTGTTTCCCCTAGGATGGAGTCATAGCAGCGGTGCTAAGGCACGCGGGCCCAGCTAAATGTGAGCGTGGAGCGTGTGGAATTGTTTTGTGTGTGCGAAGTGCGCCCCGCCAATATGTTTCTATGTGTCTGCCAGCACAAGAAAGGCTCTTGAGGCCTAGTACCAGGGCCGGACTGGGACAATAAATCAGGCCAGGAATTATACACCCAGCCTGGCCACTACCAGTTTTTTTTTGTGTCATTTTGCTGGATTTATTTGTGAATATTTACAGCGTTGCTGCCCATAGTGATAGCCCTATAGTTTAAATCTACCTAATAATAAACATATGGACATGGGTTACTATTTTAAAAAAAAGAAGTGTAAATGTATTTGGGAACATATCCATGAGTACATATTTTGTGGGTGGACCTCAAATCCTCTAGGGGGAGGATAAAAAATGTTTTTAAATGTTGGAGTTAAATGCATCAATCTGGTGCATTTTGAGGGGGAAATAAAGAGAATAGATCTATGGAAACACCTGTATGAAACAGAACTGTATACATTTCAATAATCATAAAATCATGGCCATAACCAATAACATACCATTTCCAATATGAAAAAACACTGACACTTGTTTATTTATTTATTTTTGGTTCATTTATAGTTGCGAGTTTGTCTGTGCTCCTGAACGAGCCTCTCCTGTCTTCCCCTTCTCCCCACTCTCCCTCCTCTCCCCCCTCTCCCTCCTCTCCTCTCTCTCCCCACTCTCCCTCCTCTCCCCCCTCTCCCCCCGCTCCTCTTTGAGGCAGAAGCAAAGACTAGTTTTAGCTCTCAACAAGTTTTAAAATTGTATCTTACCTTTTTTCACCTATTTAACATTTATTTCTTTTTATTCATGCATATTTTACTAATCACTCACCCCTCAAATGGAAATATGTGTTTACATAAATGGTGACCAAACCGTTTGAGACCCACAGAGAACTTAGACTAAGTTAACTATCTAAACGCTCAGAGTCCTTTACCTCACCTGAGCTGAGGTTATCTCTCTGTCTGACAGCAGAGGACTCTCCTCCACCTTGTTGTTGAAACCGCTCCTTATATCTTTTAGAGCAGCTAGCTAACCAGATGCTAACAACAACAATACAAGTAACCGGTGCGCGCTCTCTCTCTCGCTCGCTCGTGCCACACATACACACACCCTCCCGAGCTTGAATGACACACAGAGACCAATCGAGGGCTTTGATGTATGATCTGTATGACAGTGGCCATGTCGGCAGCCCACATCATGTATACAGCCAGTCGCCCTGTGTGAGGCAAACCCACATTTGCGCAGCGTTGCGTTCACAATACATAAAAAATAAAAATAAATCCCGATGGCCAGTACGGGCCTGCCTAGTACATACAGTGGCAATGTCTCAAGATTTAGCAACATACACCTTTTTGAACATACAGTAACACAAATACTACAAATCCACATAACAAACAATCAGAAATCTGATCTTATTATTATTTATAATGAATTTTTTATTAATTTAAATTTTGTTGGTACCTGGCTGGCGCCCCCTAGCAGTGGCGCGCATATTTCAGCAGCGGCGCAGTGCCGCCGCTATTTGTATATAGGGGAAACACTGCAACAGTATGACATTACACCGTGCGATTTTATCATGCAGCAGTAGGCCCCAGCAGCAGCAATCAAGAACATGGACGAGTTGGGTGAATGGAGGCAGCTCAGGAGTGCGAAATGATTGCATAACGCTTGATATATCTGTCAGATACCTGTTGTTGTGCTGCATGCACTGGTATGTATGTAATTGTTTGATGTCCCTGTGGGTATTTCTCAGCTACAACAATGCAGCTGCTTCCTCACACTGCTGCTCTGTGTTGGAGAGGGCTTTGGTAAAGTTAAGAATCGGTCACCATGTTTTTTCTTAATCGTGTTGGAACTTAAACGGCTAACCTTAACCCTGGAGATGTAAGCGTACATTGAATTGTGTTCATTTCAATGTGCTAAATAAATGACAATTACATATGTTAATACTATTTTATTTACATTATTTTCAACTGAGCTTAGAGCAGCGAGTTATTATATCATCAATTCCACAAAATAGGGCTAGTTATCTATTTGGGGTGCACACGGCAGACTGCTTTGTATTTGTCATGTCTGAGCATGTACACACAAAGAAGCAAGAGTGACACTTCAGCTTTTGCTTTCAGGATGGTTCCGTTCAGTTAGATGCAAAGCACTTAACATCAAAAGCCGCGTTCACACCGCATACTTTGCAGTACTTAGTGCTCCGGCACTTATTACCCCAGGGCACTAAGTACCAATCGCGTTCACACCGGAGTACTTTTCCCTGAGGGAAGATTACGCAAATGAGCCGCTGACGTCACTTCGTCTTCTTCTGCTTTGGGTTTACTGGCAGGCCGCAAACAACTTCACGGCGTATACTGCCACCCGATGTCCCCGGCCGGAAGTCCCCGGAGTTGGGGACTGGCTTCAGTAGAAGCTGCTGGGACTCCCAGCAGCTTCCACTGAAGCCTTCAGAGTAAATCGCCAGAACGCCGACACCTCCTCATCTCCACCGCTCCCATGTTTTTTTTTGTGTTGCCATAAGTGCGACGCATTTTAATCGCACTTATTTTTGCACCGCTGAACGTTTCTCACTGGATGAGTTTCAGGCGTACCGATTATACTGGAGCACCAACTAACGTTCATGACTTCAGACAACAACAAACCACAGTGAACAATAGTCAAACATGAACGAAGAAGCTGATGAGACCGCGTTGGTTGGCCCCGTGGATGGGACATTTTGTTTAAAAAAACGGACGGATGGAAGCGTCGATAAGAGCACGGTTGTGTGCAAATTATGCAAAAAGCAATTCGCATATCACCGCAGCACATCAAGCCTCAAGTATCACCTCAATGCTAAACATATAGCAGCTAGCGTGGAAGCTAGCGTGGACGTTAGCCCGACTCCGAGTACAAGGACCCACACCCAACCCACACTCAACCAGATGACTGGTTTCAGGGCCAGGATAACTAAGTCCACGTCTGAAAAAATAACCAGCTCACTGGATTGCACTCGACTGTAGACCACTTGGAGTGGTAGAAGATAAGGGGCTGCAAAAGGTACTACAGATTGCATCGTCTGACACAACATATGAGCTGCCATGCAGAAAGACGGTGACAAAAAGAATCCAGCAGCTTTATTTATATGCGATTAAAAATGCGATTAATTTCGATTAATTAATTACAAAGCCTCTAATTAATTAGTTTAATTTTTTTAATCGAGTCCCGGCCCTAGTTATAATTGAAACACAAACAGACATGAAACAAAGTCTGTAATTGTTTTGTGCTGGAGCCACACCGTTTTTTTTAAAGAGGCTTTGCAAATAAAATCGGAGAAAAATATTTTCACATTACACTGTCGTGTAAATCCCATTATTTTAGAACCTTTTCTAATTTTCACATTCTTACACTAACACTTATCTTCAGTTTTGTATGTAGTTGATTGGATAGACATATTTATGTACCCTCTGTCGCTCTGTGGTATGGCACAACCAGCGCTTGAACCTTTCCATCACAGGCCTTGTGTGCTTGGTAGTTTTTTGTTAGCTCCCTTTCCTCTTCCCTTACTTTGTCTTGTTCTTCTCTGTATCTTTCCCTGAACTCTCCTGTCCTCTTCCATCCCTATGTTTGAGAATTGATCCTTCTCTGTCCAAGTTTAAACAATAAAGGCAAAGGATGTGATCACAACAAACAAATAAAAGTCAGCCCTAAAAAAAGGCTGGACTGAATAAACTACTGTGGTTAAACAATGTGCCTGCCATTTCAAATGCTTCAAGATGTATTACTTTTTAGCCCTGTTTTTCTATTACACTCATCTAAAGGGTTGTTGTCCTGTGTCATGTCCCCACCAAATTGTACTTTTGCTAACACTTTATATTAAGGTACACAAATTCAGCATCAACTAGTTGTTCATTAACATGCATATTAGCAGTATATTGGTGCTTTATTAGTCATTATAAAACACTTATTAATGCCTTATTCTACATGACCATATTCTACAAGTAATGAGCCATTAGTTGAGAGTTCTTCCTCAATAACCCTCTAATCAGTGCTTATTTATTGCAAGTAAGGAAGTTGTTGTACATGAGTTTGGGTCTTAATATGCTCTGCTCAATATGGGCCTAATAAGGCAGTAGTAGCACAAGAATAGTAATTCTCCCATAATAACACTTAACAAATATGATCTATTCTTATGTAACAAGACATGAAACTATAAGTGTTAATTGTGTCTAAATAACTCAAAATTAGGTATTTCTATCTAAGAACATGTTCCCTATTCTAAAGTGAAGTCTTGTTCATAACCAATAAGCTAGTAGTTTGACACTAATTGACCTGAACAGGTTCCCTATTCTAAAGTTGCCTCCTCTTCACACTTTGTAAATACATTATAGCACACAACTACTGAAATTAACCTCAACAGCACATGAACAAAGTAGGCTCACGTTGAAATATCTGTTTTATTAATGAACCACTATTGAGAGGTTCAGACGCATACCAAAACATGTCAAGTTTCTCCAAGGCTGAGAACACATAATGCAGCCTGTACTTTTTAATAAAAACTCATTTTTAACAGTGTATGTATTTGTGATCATACTGTGTGACCTGCTTGTATGTACTTACACAATAGGTGTACTGTTCTCTCTATGTGTTGTACTGTCTCAGTGTGAACATAGATTAAACAGCCAGCCAAACTCTTTTGAGAGCCAGGGAATGAGCAGCCATGCTCCTTTATTGACTTATTTGCAGTCCACTGACATTCAAACGGAGTGAAAAGTTACAAATCAAGTTTTATTTATATAGCACATTTATAAACGATTTTTGGTTGAGCCAAAGTGTGTTATAAGTGTAACATACACAGATGAACACATATGACCGCTAAATGTAAACAAGGTAAATATAGCTAATGATAGCTGTGCAATAAGCATGTATACAGGCTAGTATGGCTAATGCTAGCGTAAATCGGAAAATGTCCGTGCATATTTATTTGCTTTGTCCTACGTAAGCAACCTTCCCGCGTGAATCCTACGCAAGGCTTTATAAATGAGGCCCCTGATGTTGATGGTACAAGCAACCTTCCATCACACACATCAAAACCATACCTATTGTGGAGCTGTCCCCTGATTGGAGAAATTAGTTTGGACAGAACACTGTGGCTTACAAAAGAGCCAATTACAGTACAATAATGCTGTCGCCAATTAGAGTTGCATGGGCCGCTCAGAGGCAGGCGCTGCCTATTGTCCTGCAGATTACACACCATCAGAAACACACACATACACTCTGCCAAATATACTGATGGAAGACTCCTGGCATGCATTTACTTTGCTGTGACACAGTAGCATCAGAAACTCCCGCTGGATGGAACTTTTGGATTTTAGCCTTTGCAGACCATCATGCACACACAGAACACAATACAGGAGAGGGAACACCACAGAAAACAGAATAGGGCCTCTTTAACACTAACTTTGAATTCACTTCAAGAGTTTCTTAACACTGATTGCTCCTGACCAGTTTTTTTATTTTTGCAGATGGAAAAGTCACTTTGAATGCCCACAGTTTTAACAAGATGTTGAGAAAAGGCTACACAATAATTCTGCTGCACTTACAAACAGCTTGGGGGTTTGACAGGATAAAGATGAAAGTAATGGTCACAGGGAGGAGTCAGTCTCCATTTTTTGTGTTGCATCCCAGCTTCTCTGTGCTTTGTGTACATAGCTTGCCAACTGTTAGAGCATGTTAGTGCACATGAGTCCTGTGTGCCAGTTCATGCCAGTGCTCTGCATTGCTCTGACAACACCCAGGGGAGCTAGTGCCCGATTTAAGAACCGGTTCTTCCTGTTTCCACCGCAGCAGAGCTGGCTCTTGGCCCCCTAAATAATTGTTCTTATCTAGCCCCACTCAACTGCCCGTCAAGAACCAAGAACCAAATACGTTGGGGCAGGGGTGCTGAACAAAGTCACAAAACGCCTCCGCACACTTATAAAAAACACTTCTATAAAGTGAGGCAACACTAACCAGGCATAGTGTGATGCTGTTTATTTTTACCTTACTTTTAATGACCATCCGTTCGCTGTTATTTCCCATTTTGAAGACCAGCACACTGCCTCATACAATTTCCTGTTTTTTATTTTTTATTAGAGCAGCTATCAGGTGGAATCAGTACATACACAAGTAAAATCATAAAGAAAAATCACCTGTCTAATACCAGAGACATTCACCTGTCTAATACCAGAGACA
>CALSBZ010045316.1:0-30115 GCA_943591055.1 Gobionotothen gibberifrons | reverse complement strand
AGAGGAGCCTTCACAGAGAGGAGCCTTCACAGAGAGGAGCCTTCACAGAGAGGTGATATCGTGTGGGGCTGCAGCAGCAACAACCATTATTATGAGCGATGGATTACTATGCACGCACAAAATATATGAATTAAAGCACTTTCAGTTATATACAATATATATTCAAATGTATTCAAGTGGTATTGCACATTACATGACATGTTACTTGTTAGACACTTTTATCCGAAGCGACTTCCATACTCAATACTGTGGACAATCCCCACAGGAGCACTTTGGAGTGAAGTGTCTCAGGGACACAACGACATGCTGACTGCAGTGGGGTTTGAACCTGCTACCTGATCCAGAGATCAGCACACTGTCCCACTGAAGGAAGATGACTTTCTGCATGAGATCGATAAGGGGGTCAAACTGATATAGGACAGCCTCAACACAGACTTTGACTACATACAGTAACTTAGACGTCTGCAGCTAATTATCCACAAGAGCAATTATCATCATCATCATCATCATCATCATCATCCGGAGGGTTTCACATTCATTTGCTGCTAATGACTGTAAGTGTGCCTCAGTGGATTTGGCAGACAAGCATCCTGTGGTCCAACTATTGTGTACCGATTCCTTCTCATCGTTGTAATTTTCAACAAGAAAAAATAAAGACAAATGGTAAACGTACTTAAAAAGATCAATGCTAATGAGGTAACGAGGTCACAAGGTGTGACTGTGCTAAAGGCACGGAATTAGCCTTTTGTTGGCAAGATGTTCAAGACAAATACATACTGATGTGTTCACTGCACTGTGTGTTTAAATATCATGTTTATTTCATCATGTGTAATCATTGCTTGAGGTACATCTGCATGTATATTGAATGTTGGGATGCCCCCTTTAGTTTCATAAATGACATCATGTGCAGTAGTTGGGCAAAGAGCTCAAGAGCACATTGTTTTTCTACAATATGTAACGGTTTTTCAGTAAATACTTTTAAACCGGATCGGATCTTCTGGTCTGACCTGTGCCTTTTTCTTTTTACAATGTATTCATCATTTCTTCACATTACCGGCTCCTTCAATAACTAGATGTATTATCATCTCCTTCTCCTCTCGCCTTTTCTCTGCGCTGTACCTTTTCTGTTGTAGCTCCAAGTGTCCCTGCTGCAGGACGATTCAAGACTGTCGGAATCTTTTTTAACTGGATTGGATCATCCAGATCATGGTCTGACTGAAGTTACTGTGACTTTAGCTCATTTGATTTCTGGACCAAACTACTATTCTTATTGTTGACTATGATATTTCTTGTTTTGATGAATTTTGGGGTGTTCATCCCTTTGAAACTATCTCAGAATGACTATAAGTCAGTCACACTCTGGCTTTGAATACGTGAGACTACTAGAAACCTGCATGTGTGAGCATCTAGTCTGTTCTGTTCACTGACACAGACCCTGTTCAATTTAACAACCAGATGCTGTATTTTTGATATTACTCAGAAGGAACGTGACATGTTGCCTTTACAGTCTGTGCTTCCTTTAATAAGGCAGAATGGACAGAAGGTCGTAAATCCCTGCTCACTAAATCGTGGATTTAGGCATTACCACACTCCAGCAAGAGCCCTGACCTTAACAGGAAGCATACACACAGCTTCATCTTCAGGATGGACTGGGATACAATAAGGAGGACACACGTTGTATACATCACAAATGAATGAAGTTGCCTGCTGCAGTGCTCTGCTGCTTATTTTAGAAGATATGACCGAGGCTAATCTGCTGCTACAAGCAGGCCCGGTCCTAGACATTTAGGTGCCCTAGGCGAGATTATGATTGGGTGCCCCCCCCCTCCAAGCAATACACAATAGAATATATAAAGAATAAATGAAAAATCTCTACAAAAGACCAATACACTACAAAAACTGAAACGTATTGACATGTTGGTTACATAAAGAAGGTTTCAAATGGATTCATTATTGTATGAACATGTTTTAATTGGGGGGTGGACGTCACATCCTCTAGGGGGGTCCGGGGGTATCATGCAAAATGCACTTTTGTACGTCTTGTATACATGAATATGTGTCCCCGGTGTGTCAGGGAACTCATCAAGTGTCAGAAAACACAACCCTCTCTCTTTTCCTCCATACCCAAATCTCTAAAAACGGGGCTGCAACAGATCTGATAGACTGATACAGATTTGAAAATAGTGTGACGTCAGTGACGAGGAGCTCCGCCTATATGGCCAACTCTCCACCAATCAGAATCGGAATGAGAGGTTGCCGTGGCATGGTAACAGCATGGTAACATGACGCTCGTAACTCGGCCCCCTCCTTTGCAGGGGGGCGTGGTCAGCTGCAGGGGGGCGTGGTCAGCTGCAGCGCATGCAAAGGCAGGGTGGAGGAGAGGAAAATAGAGCAAAATGAGGCATGGCTAAAATGCATGATCCGTTTGGTATTTTGAAAAAGAAAAGGTATATACTTTATATAGGTATGGCCCTACAATATATTATTCAAATATAGCATGATAGGTCTCCTTTAAAGTAAAATGCTTCAATCTGGTGCACTTTAAGCAGAATTACTAGAGACTAGATCTACGGGGTACAACTCTAAAACACCCATATGAAAAAGATCGGTTTACATTTGAATAATCAAATATGTATATGAACATAACCAATAACCTACCATAGCCAATAACAAATGAATGTAATTGTAGTTATTTTTGTTGTTCATTCATATCTTACCTAGTTAACATTTATTTAGTAATGCACATTTTTTAATATCTCCAGTTTTAAACGATATGTCTGGTTTACTGTCCTATAGTACACATTGGAATGATTTCAAACCTGTTGTTATGTATCCTAATAATTATAAAGGTGTGCCTTGGAAATATTTGTTTACATAAATTGTGACCAAACCGTTTGAGACCCACTGAGATAACTTAGACTAAAGTGAACTATCTAAACATTCAGAGTCCTTTACCTCACTGAGCTACAGAGCAGAGCGGAGAGCCCACACCCCACACACACCCTCACATGCTCCAGATCTGCAGTGGGGAAGTGGAACTGTGCAAACATTTCAAAGGATGCTTGATGTTATTCAGAACATTTACAGTGATACAAATCCATGCACCTGCACAATCATTTCAAATGCAACAAACGTACATTTTTACAAACCATAATGATTCAAAAACAGTGGTTTGTTGAGGAGCCAAATTAAAGCTTTTGGAACTACTTTTTTTTTTTTTACCTTGGAATGATATTTTCCAGCTTTCCTCATTATTTCATTAATTTCTTTGTTTTAACTTGCAATATATTCAGGTAAAGACCTCATTTCCGTGTAAGAAACAGACATAAGAAGCAATAACGAAAATAATGCACTTGAAATAATCAGCTAAAACAAGAAAAACTAGGAGTGAAATTAGGAAGTATAAATACATTAAATTGCGTCTATGATAAAAAATGGATTGTTCTGCATGTTGTTCCATGCTGCAGCTGCACAGTGAGAACAAATGGATTCTCTAAAATGACTAAAAACAGCTGACTCATGCAATCCAATCATTGAGCGTGTTCGATAAGGGCCGACATCAGGAGAAAGCAAGGAAGTAACGTATTGGGGTAAGGGTCTATTCACTGAGAGAGAGGGCAGCTTACATGTATAAAATGTCGCATAATCCAAAAGTGATAATCAAGTTTCCTCAACAAGCATCCTTCTAACACGCAGAGGAAAACACATTATTCCTATCATTTAAAAAAAATAGTTTTTCTTAACATGCTCACAAGTTTAGTCTTATGATATTTAAAAGTGGCTTTCTCCTCCCACCCAAACCCAAAGATACTTGTTCTCTGCGACTCATTCATTATGTGTATCCTTCTTGGTCGAGAAGATGAGATCTTCAGAATTGATATTACCGGCTCTGGGGAATTGAGTGTTATCTGCATTGATAACTCATTCATGGTTGTTGAGAGCAACTAGAACATCAGCAAAGCAGCGCTGAAGGGATTCAACTGCACAATGGACACTTTCCACAGACAAACATGAGCACTTTGCATAAAGCAGGCATGCATCCCTCTGGCATTTTATAAATGTATACATATAGCCTATCACATATGTTCCTTTTTCTATTTCTTTATGAAATGGTGCAATTGTGTGCATTATGCTTGTACTATAAAAGACTAATAAAATGTATCTTCAAAAAGTATGCTGCTAGTGATAAGAGTCTTATCAGTTCCCTCCTTACTATTCAACTATATTTAAAAATAAATATAACAAACTATCTGTGGTTTTGTCTTATGAACTTTGAAGGCAACAAGATTCTATATTCAGTCAGTAGAGGACACCAAAATGGTGACTTTTGCGCCGTGATGCGTTTCACAGACCGAGTTTCCTGCTGGAGACTGAGGCAGCATTCTGCAGCAACTTTGATAGACTATTATATTTATAAAAAGAAGACTTTAACACTTCTGTAGTACACTGTACAAACAAGCTTCAGTCTTCAACCCTGCTTTTGGACTGCTCTTTGCATCATCATCTTTAGACGGATGAATCTAACCCATACCCTTGTGGAGCCAGGTATTCTTTTGGTCTGAACCCTATCCAAGGTGTGGACCTCTGCTCTTCCAGGCCACTGATTTACTGACAGCCATGGATTCTGCCGCAGACTCTAATACTATAAATAAATAAAAACCTATGAAAGACTTCCTGGTTGGAGATTTTAATTCAGAAAGCTTGGCAGCAAACGCAGCTGTTTATGTCCTTGTTTGCACACACACATACAGTATACTGGTGATTGTAAGCAGCATGTGGCTCCATCCTACACCTTCTTCCTTTGAACTTCAATGTTCAAGTGATTGACAGACAGAGTGGATTGAGCTGGCAGATGCTGTTTAAGAACTAACTCTGTGGGACTATCATCTAATCTGACGATGAAAACACTTTAGAATGCCACTCTTCCAATTAACATCATGACATGTCTCACTGCACTTCATCATTTCATTAAGAAGAAAGGGAAAGCCCTTACTTATCTTGGGTAAAGACTATGCAATGGAATGGGTCCCTGAATTGTAAACCATATTTAAGTAGTGTTAATGTAAATGATCTTACCTTATGCAGTTAACACAACCAGGCAAATAAGCGCAACAACATGAGTAAAGAGCAGCAAAAGGCACAGTCAGGGACACGTGCTACAAAGGCAAGTGGCAGGACTGTAATATATGTATGTATGCACGTTATACCGCTTTCTCTCTTCTTCCAATTCCTGTTGGCGTCTCCTCAGTATGTCATAAAGGAAATGTTCAAATGTAATAAAAAGTGTCTTTAGGATTGTGTGCGTGTGTGAGGAACATGCATACATCCTGGGTTAGGTCTGCCAGTGGACTGACATCAATTCACTTGTATCCAAATTGCTTTTAAAAAAGTAACTTGAAATTGGTGATGTGAGAACCTACAGACCTATAAATAATACAACACACGTTATGTCATTGTGACACGAACAGAAACCAATATCTAAAAAGTAATACAAGTATAGTGACTCCACTTATGGTTTTTTCCAGCAATAAAAAAAAACCAGCACTTAGATACTAACAAAGCACTTATAGGCTAACTAAGCACTTATATACAAACTAAGCACTTATATACTACCAAAGGACTGGCTTATCTAAAGCCAGTTGAGTAGCACTTAACATGGTTTGGCTCTATGAAACCCAATGTATATGTGATTCTGTTTTCTTCACGTTTGTATCTTGTTGGTCGAATGCACTTACGGCCCCTACACACGGCCGCGGGCGTTGACGCCTCAACGCTTCTGCCCATTCACTTTGAATGGGGTGACGTCACGATTCGCCGAACTGCATTCTGGGAGCAAAGCGTAGCTTCTCCCGCGGTGCTCGCTGCAAAAGTAGAGCAATGTTCTACTTTTGACGCCTCGACGGAGGCGTTAGCCAATCGAATCACAAGCCAGTACAAGCTCTAGCCAATCAAACCGCGTGGTTGTGTGTCTGGGGCGGGAGATTCATGTGATTATTGGTCGAGTTTCAGCCCAGCCCTCCGGCAAGCGATAACGCCCGCGGCCGTGTGTAGGGGCCATTACGGCCCGTCCACACTACAGCTTCAAAAAAAGCTTGGAGCTGGGCGTGTCTGAAGCTTGGGGATTTTTTGCGAGCACCGCGACCAACAACCTATCACATGAATCTCCCGCCCCCGACATACAAAGCAATAGCAATGTTAAAACGAAGTAAACTGGATATAAAATCCCCAAACAGGCGAAAACCTACCAGTTTCACCCACTGTCTCTGCCACCTCCCCCCATGCCTGGTTCCTCCGGTTGTATCCCGGTAAGTTAAGGGACTGGTCAAACAAAACCGGGTGATTTTCTACGGCGATAATTAGTTTCTCCTCCGTCTTTTTTTGAAATATAGAAATGAACGGCGGGATATCTCTCCCAGCTTAGACACGGTTTGATTGGCTAGGGCTTGAGCTGTCAGATTTTCAGAAACGGGATTTGATTGGCTGGCGCTGAACTTCTCCGGCTTCTCCGGCGTCAGAAGTTGAACAATTTTCAACTTTTGAAGCCGGAGAAGTTCAGCCATGCTACCCACAATTCAGTTCGGCGAAAAGCGAGGCAACATGACGTCACCCCATTCAAAATGAATGGGCAGACGCGTTGGAAGCTTTTTTTGAAGCTGTAGTGTGGACGGGCCGTTACGGCCCCTACACACGGCCGCTGGCGTTATCGCTTGCCGGAGGGCTGGGCTGAAACTCGACCAATAACCAATCACATGAATCTCCCGCCCCAGACACACAAGCACGCGGTTTGATTGGCTAGAGCTTGTACTGGCTTATGATTCGATTGGCTGGCGCCTCCATCCAAGCGTCAAAAGTAGAACATTGCTCTAATTTTGCAGCGAGCACCGCGGGAGAAACTACGCGTCGCTCCCAGAATGCAGTTCGGCGACTCGTGACGTCACCCCATTCAAAGTGAATGGGCAGAAGCGTTGAAGCGTCAACGCCAGCGGCCGTGTGTAGGGGCCGTTACTGTAAGTCGCTTTGGATAAAAGCGTCAGCTAAATTAAATGTAATGTAATGTATATTTACTAAATTACCATATTTTGGGGAGTATTTTTGAAGAACTTGTAATTAACTTGAGTATAAACATTTTACACTACAAAATACTTCTACTCCACAACAATTTAGAGGCAAATATTGTACTATTTATTCTTCTATATTTATTTTAGAAACCTACAAATTATGAATTAACTTATAGATTATGTTTATTCATTAAAGTAAGATCCAACGTTACCTACTGCAAAATAATGTTCACATTAATGGATTGCTAATTACAATCTAGTCAAAAGAAATAGTCATTCGGCATAATAAGTACTTTTAGTTTAAGAACTTCAAGTATATTTTAACGTAAAGTAGTCAACTTTTTGAATGCAGGATTTTCACTTGTAACAGAAACTGTTCCACAACTGCAGTACACTGGTGTGTTTAGGGCAGCATTAAAACGGGAGGATTTATAATGAAGTTTGGGATTTATATATTCTTATTCCCATATGTAAAGTTACAAAACTCAAACAGCAGACAAGTCATACAAAACGCTAGCTAGGTTACTGACTAAGGAAGTAAAGGTTTGAACCAATAGGTTATGCATGCTATCCCCTGTGTCCTGTCACTGTCCCTTCAGTGCAGTACACAGTATACAGGGTGTGTGAGGGTGCAGCTGCAGCACCGCGCACTGAGCAACCAGACACACACTGACCTCCAGAGAGGAACAATAAGAACATGTCCATGTTGTCCCATCACATAAAGACAAACACTGGTAGCTGACCGTATCACACTGACAGGTTAGCCGCAGCAGCTAGCTTACCTTACTGTAGCTAGCACCAGACTCACATATGTTCCCACACGGTGCTAATGTTAAGTTGTCATGTTAGGACAAACAATAATACAAACGCTAAGGTTACGTGTCTAACCCTTGCAGAGCAACAGTTCAAAGGATACAGTTTGAAGCCCTTCAAAATCTCCTTGGCCCTGTCTTCGTCTGAAGACATTTCTGAAGTCGCCTGTTTTCGTTGCTTCCAGAAAATAAATCCAGGATGTGATGAAATAACAAAACTGCTGCTGGTGTTAGCTCCACTAACGTGAGTTAGCTAAATGCTCTGCCCGCTAATATTCGTATGAAAACTACGTGAACTAGGTATAACGTTACTTAAGTCTATATTGTTGGACTGCAGGTTAAATCTGATCCGATAATGCAATCAGCTAAATATACCCAGCTAACTAACAGACAGCTAGCCTAGCCAGTAAACGGCACGGGGAAGCGCCTAACAGCCAATCACAGGCCGAGAAGAAGAAGCCTGGGCGGGACCCAGTGGATAGAGACGCGTCACCAGGGGCAACGCCGCCGCACACATTGAAGGGCAGGCAAAAAAGCTACACCTCAGATAATAACACAGGTTTGGATGGAAACTTAACATTTCTATAAAACTAAAAGATTGAATGAAATGAATGAAATGAATGAGGTAGCATCATAGACTGTATATATAAAGGGTAGCATACATCAAATAGTATTGATGAATATCAGATTCCCAAATGTGTTACTGCTTTTATTATACTAGTATTAAACTAGCTACTAATACTACCAATACAAATGGTTGTTTAACTAACTGTAAATAAAAGCGGCACAACTGTCCGACATACTCGTTAAATACTCTCCATTATCCATCCACGAGTACGTATGATTACTTTTTTTATTGATACATATAGTTTAAAAAAAGTGTACCCATGAACAACAACTTTCAAATGCCTGTATGAACGTCCTGAATAAATAGAAATTCAAAATATGTCTTTTCACAAGACATGGAGAACGATAGGTCAGTCGGGGCTGAAAGCAGCTGATCACCTTAGTTATCATTTCCACATTGTTACTACCACTTGGGATATTGTATATTAAAGTATAACCAAAAGGGAGCATTTATTTAGGGGGGCTCTGGCTCTAAAAGTAAGAAGTCCTGTTCATTGCATTTCTACATATCGGCTAACATGCAACACAAAGACAGGAAATCTAAAACCCAAGTATCTGAAAGTAATTTCAGTATTATGATTGTAGTTAAGTTGAATGTCCATTTCCTTTTCTTAGTTGTGTCCTTGTTGATGTTGCAAAAGGAGTTGCTGTGATGCTAATGACATCATCTCCCTGATGGCACCCATAAACATTGTGGCTGCAGGTGTGTCATCATGGAGTCAGAGGGGCCTGCACCCACCTGAGCACTAACCATGAAGGGACAACAACAGCCTGCAAAGTGCATCATCCAGACCTACACCACCTCGTGACAGGGAGGTTTCATTACACCGGTTAATGCAACATTATATTGTATGCATTATTGAACAGTAACGAGGCACCATCTATGTTCACAAACAGCGTTACAAATAATAATCAAAACATCATAGAAAAGGCGCGAAGCAGAAGACAAACGACACCAGGCTGGCTTTCAGAGTTTAGAAAACGTTTATTAAGTGACAGATTAGTCCTTCTTGGCAGCAGCTTTCCTCATGGCAGCCAGAACGTTGCTCAGCTCCTCCCTCTTTCTCTTGGCACGGATGTGAGTGCCAATCTGTGGAGGAGAGAGAACCATTAGACCCAACACCCTGTAGCCTACCATCAGCACATGCTACAGACCAATACAAGCTCTGCAGTAGATGGTCCAGCTGCTTGTACAAGTTGCTCTGTCACCAATGTACTGAACATGCTGCTGTGGCGGTGCAGAAGCGCTCTGACTCGACTAACACTAACTTACCCTCTTCTTAATGAACTTGAGGGCTCTCTTGTCCTTGGACACCTTGAGCAACTCCATGGCTCTCCTCTCATATGGAGCAAAGCCACACACCTCACGGATCATGTCCCGGACAAACTTGCTGTGTTTGGTCAGACGCTGCAGAGGAAAGAGAAAGCTTTAAAACCACAGATCCTTTCAAATTATACAGGAATCGTTGCACTGGACATCATTGTTTATACAGATACTACATATTCTGCAGCAAATCACTGCGAGTAAATCATGCTTTACAAAAATTGGATTCATAAGCTTTGACCCGCGACTTGAGAAGTTGACTTTTGACCATGTTATCAGACATTGTAGGGAGACGAGGACTCTGCCCTGAGCTACATCTCTTCTGTTCTTCAGCAGTCTGGCATTGTCTTCGCCATGTATGGACAGATTGTCCCCAGGCTTTACAAGAGGTGGCTATAGCTTTAGGAAAGTTACATTTAGGGCTTATTGGATGAATCTGGAACTGCATGTAGTAGCATTTTTTATTTTTCAAAGAATGATTTAAGACTTTTATTATACAAAAATACATTTGATCAGAGCTTGTTTGAAATTAATAATGTTACATACCCTGAACTTCAAACATCTGTGGGTATTGTCCACGGTATTCAATGTATAACATGTCTCATTGTGCAATATAATGAAAAGCGCTTTGAGGACTTGGAAAAGTGCTAAAATAAATACCATGAATTATTATTAACTGTGCTTTTAAAAAAAAAAAAACTACATTTATATGACTACACATCCTTATACCATCTTCATAGCATCAGACATTACAGCTTTAGTAAATATGTTGCATATTTCCCCCCCACTTGTTATAAAGACTGTGGCTCTTTTTACATTATAATCATGATAACTTTTGCAAAACTCAACTTTTACTGTTCAAATATGTTATTGTGCTTTGCCCGTTTCCAAATGTCACTGTTATGCCCAGTTTTAAGCCCTGTAGCTTTATCGGGCATCATACACCCATCAACAAATGTTATATCACTGCTCAAATATACATTTTAAAAGGCTCAGTTATTTTCTATTACGAATGGCCATGTTATATTTAAGCATTCATGATTCAAACAGTGAAAAGTTGCATTTGACTCTTGCAGTGGGATATGCACATAGGATGGAAATCAGACTGGTACTAGTGATTATTTAAAATGTACATTTTTTGTCAGTTATGTACTTCTTATATTAGGCTAATAAAAAATGTCCCACAGCCAAGGTTTATCTATTTAAATTGCTTGTTTTTGTCCTAAAAATCAAATGCATGTATTCTGACATCATGAAGCTGAAGCCTGGTGCCAACATGTCTTCGGTGAGCAAAAAAGTAATTGATGGCAAATAATCCATTAATTTTGGATGGGACAGGGTGGAAGAAGTGTCACATTTTAAATAGACTGGCTTGATTTGCTGTCAGATATTCAGCATCTAATCAGACATGGATCAGCTTAAAGTAACATGTGAAATGGCATGTTGTCTTGTTACAAACTGATCTCAGACAGGCACATTAAGCATCACACTCCTAGTGAGGTCTGGAGTGCATTAGTAGTAGCAGTAATGTATTAAATGTAAAGCATCAGAAACTCACCCCACGCCGGCGGCTGTGTTTGGGGGCAGTCACATTTTTGGTGACTGGGTGGCCCTTGTTAAGGCCAACAGCCATAGGGTAGCGGATAGCCATTTCTGCAGGAGATGAGAACATTTAAAAAAAATCAGTCACAATTGATACAACTTTTTCCAGACCCATTTAAGCAGCAACCACATGTTCAACAGTCAACAGAAGCACTTCCGCTGGTGCAGATATAACGCTTTATGTTTTCAGAGTTAGCATGCAGTGCTAACGTTAGCTTAACAGAACCGGGTGGACATACAGGTGAAGTTAAATTACACTTTACCAGAGAGAAATGTTTCTAAAACGCGTCTCAGTACACAATGTACCGTGTAGCTCCTATACGTGTTATGCAATGAGGTATAGAGATCGCTTTATGCACAGAATGAACACAGCTATGGGGCTTATGAGTCACTGACAGGGATTACTTTTTTCCTATCTTTCACTTGCTCTTGTGACACAAATAATGCCTACAGATGTTAGATAAGTTCTATATGTGTCTATAGTTTCACTGTGTCCGGTGGAAAACGACGGATGGTAAAGATTATACGTGGATTTTGGCAGATAGTTGTCAACATTTAAATCTTACCTGCTGTCTATGATGGCGGTCAGACCGGAAGGACTGTGGAACGAGAGAGGCGGGGTAATGACAGGTTTGACCCGGAAGAGACATCTGCGACAACAGAGCACTGCCCCTATCGGTCTGGATGAGTTATTGCTGTTTAATCAGTCTTTTGCTTTATTTATTTTTCGTAGTAGCATTTAAATAAAATACATGGTATTAATGCTGTGATATTATATTATCATTCAGTAAGGTTCATGTATCTGAAAAATAAAACACATCTGTTTTTTATATATATTCATAGGTGAGCCGTTGTTTCCGAGTGCAGGTTGTGGTCCAGTTCAACACTACAAGGTCCATTCTTGTTTTATAGAAAAGAATAAGAGTTGCTCCAATATTTTGTATTTCATTTAATATCAGTATTACAAAAATAAGGACAGGTCAGTGGAAATTATTTCAATGTTATGATTAAAGAGCTCATCACTATTACACTATAACTAAATATTTTGGGAAATACTACTGAAAGCTATGCGTATTACATTAAAGTCTCCTACTGAACTACCTCGGGAAAAATGTCAGTAGTTTGAGACAATGCATGCATTTGATAAACACATTCATTTCCTTAAAATGTCCTTTTCCACCAAGCAAGTCATTTCTTTGGTACTGACTGGTCTGGGTATTGACTTTGTTTCACTTAACACTAATTACATTCCTTGGGGGGAAACAAGTTATCAGTATTTGTTCAGTCATGAACACCTTACTGCGTTATAGCTTTTTCCATCACTAAATTGCTTTCCATTTTGTTTTAGACTTTGTAACTGTAACTAAAAACAGGAATTTACTACTTTACTGTTTTTTGAGAAGTGAGATGTCTGGAAATTATCAAAGCCTTGTAAAGGATTATATGAGTGAAGGTAATGTTATCTAAAGGTTAACACCGTCGATTTGAGTTCTTTTGAGCTAAAATAAAAATAAAACATGAAACATAGGACCAATGGTTCATTTTGCGACTTCATCCCATATCCGATAAATACAAAATATGATACTACTAGTACCAGAGATATGTTGGGAGACCTAGTCCAATCTTCCAGATGCAGGTCAAACTCACCCACACTAACTCATCCACACAAAGAATCTGGAATAGGCTCCAGTATTGTAGCATGATCCCTGAGCACTACTAGAAAAATAAATAATGGAACTGTGTACATTGTCCATGCAAGGGGGAAATAGGACAAAGAACAAGAGCCAAGTACATATTAGGATGAAACCCTCAGTGGTGCTGGGGCGGACGGCAAAGGATCTGGATCTGGATCTGGATTAATACTGAGCAGAACCCAGAGGTATCACGCTCAGTGGGGGATGGATGATCCCCGCTAAATGTCTCTTAACATTTGCCGGAAGCACTCCACGGTTTCTGCGATGACAGCTTCTTCTGGTAGCAAGTTCCACTCTCTGATTGTTCTCGGAAAGAAGGAGTATTTAGTATTTAGTGTCACTAGTTGCGAAAATTCGCTCGAAGTTCAAAGAGTTGGCTTTGCGGGTTGCACTTCTTCTAACTGGTTCTAGGTACATTGATGCATCAATGGCTGAGATGTTATGGACAATCTTGAAGAAGAGAACCAAACGAGCCAATTGCCGCCTTTCACTTAATTCCACCCAGTTCAACCGCTTGAGCATTTCTCTGACACTGCTGTCCCATTCATAATCTCCAAAAATGAATCTTGCACCTCTTCTTTGTACTGATTCCAGGGCATCACTGTCTTTACCCCAGTGTAGGGGTCCCAGACCGAGCTGGCGTACTCTAGTTTAGAACGTACTAGGGCCACAAAAGCTGTCTCCTTCAGTTTCTGGGGACAGCGTCGCAGGTTCCGGCGTAGGAAGCCGAGCGAACGGTTTGCCTGTGTTACAATTTGGCCAATGTGTTGGCCAAATTTCAGGTTGTTATGGATTTCGATCCCAAGATAAGGCTGGTGGGTCACCTCTTTTAACACCTGGCCACATAGAGTATAGTTTTTAATGTGTGGGTTTGTTGATCTGCTTGTTCGTAGGACGTAGCACTTACTAGTATTGAAGCACATTCCCCAAGTGTTAGCCCATTCCTGAAGTCTAGTCAGGTCACCCTGTAGGTCTTCTTGGTCGCTTCCATTTTTAATAGGCCTGTAGAGCAGGCAGTCATCCGCGAATAACCGCACTGTAGATGCTACATGTGACGGCAGGTCATTAATGTATAGCATAAGAAAAGCAATGGACCCAGCACAGTGCCTTGTGGGACACCAGAGTCAACGTGAACTGTACTTGATTTCACCCCTTCTATGACTACTTGTTGGCTCCTTTGCATAATAAAGGTTGTGGTCCAATCAAGTATTGGGCCGGTTATATCCATGTGGGCCAGCTTTAGCAACAGGCGCTTATGTGGGACCGTTTCAAAAGCCTTTGAGAAATCAAGGATTGCCACATCGACTTACAATTTCTGGTCATGATATTTTGCCAGGTCATGCATTGTGACTAGGAGTTGAGTTTCACACATGGTTTTGTCGAAATCCATGCTGGAACGGGGTGAGGACACAGGTGTTTGAAAATGATGTGTTCCAGGAGTTTAGAACATACTACTGTCAGGGAAACTGGTCTGTAATTTGCGGCTGTGTGCCGGTCCCCTTTCTTGAATATAGGCGTAACGTTTGCCTGCAGCCACTCATCGGGGAGATTTCCTGTTTGCAATGACTGCGTGAATACGCACTTGAGCAGTGGGCCTTTTTGGGGGGCCAGCATTTTGAGTATACGATTGGGTAGACCATCTGGGCCGCTAGCCTTGTTGATCTTAATATTTGCCAGTAGTTTGGTCACTCTTTCAGTCGTGATGATCAGGTCTTCTATCTGTGGGGCTGGATCTCCTGATATAGAGGGCTGGCTACCATCATCCTTAGTAAATACAAATTTAAATTGTTTGTTGATGAGTTCAGCCTTGTCTTTGCTGCCACTGTAGAGGTCTTCACCCTCTCGAATAGGGGAGATTCCAATGTTGTCCGCTCCACACTCTTTGACATATTTCCAGAATAGTCTGGTATTGTTTTCAGCAAGACTCTGGGTGAGTGTGTTTTCGATATAGTCCCAGTGTGCACTGCGAAGGTTATTTTGAACATGTTTCTTTTGGTTGCGGAAGTTTTCCCAATCACAAGTTTAGCCTGATCGCTTGGATTTGTTGTATAACTTCTTTTTATTTTGTATTTGGCGTTTCATGCAGTGAGTGAGCCAGGGCAGGTTGTGCCGTGTGGTAGTGAACTTGGTCGGGATATGCTTATCCATCTGTGAAAACAGTTCGTCTCTGAGCATATTCCAGTAACTTCTCTGGGCTTTCTTTGTATATACAGGATGTATACTAGAGTCCATCATGACAGCACAGTGATCTGATATGCCTGGTATTGTTTGCACATTTTGCACGAGTGTTTGATTTGAAGTGAATATCAAGTCTAATATGTTCTGTTTTCGAGTAGGCTCGAGTTGTACTTGTGTTAGTGAGTATTCTTTGACTATGTCTAAAACATGTTGGTTTATAGCTATGTTGTTTGTCCCTGGTTGTTCATTTTCCCAATCTATACCAGGTGCGTTGAAGTCACCACCTAGAATTATTGTTTTTTCTGATGCGTTACCAGGCAATAGAGAAATTGATTTCCGAAGCTCATCCAGTTTGGTGTGATGGTCACTTGGTGGTCTATAGAAGCTACCAATGTAGAATGTTTTGCTCGCTTGGGAAACCTTGACCGAGACCCACATGATTTCAATTTCTGTGTCTGTGGTTGCAATCCTTGTTGCTGTAAAGCCTTCCTTTATGCCGATGAAGACTCCACCTCCGTTTATATTGCAATCCTTCCTAAAGATAGTATAGTGTTTGGGGAATATTGCATCATTCTTTATGGTTTCATCTTGCCATGTCTCGTTCCCAATTATGCAATCTGGTTTGGTGTCATCGATGAGCAGGACAGCTGGATCAGGTTAAAGTTCAATTTACATTAAAGGTCCCATGTCATGCTTTTCCGGTTATTAGCCGTCCCCTTGTGTGTTATTGTTACGTGCCGCAGTTGGTGCTTGGGTGTGTGTTTCTCTCTCTCTCCCTCTGATTGTCCCCAGGTGCAGCCTCTCCCCAGGTGCTCCCAATCCCCAATCAGGGCCTCCATAAAGGGCCTGAGGAAGACTGCAGTCGCTCTCTCCGTCTCCTCTGGCTGCATGTGTGCAGCATGTGTGCAGCATGTGTGGTGTAGCGTGGTGTAGCGTGGTGTAGTGTCTCTGTGTGAGGCCTAGTTTAACCTGTGTTTAGTTTATTGTTAGGAGATGTGCTCCAGTTTACCTTTTTGTGTATTGTTTCATTTAGTCACTTTCTTTTAGAAGGAAGTGGTTCTTAGTTACTTTAAGTTTGTTTTGCAAATTGGCTGGTGAGCCTCTTTTCTTTTGTATTTATTAAAGCATGACTTTGTGGCTTTGTTGTTACTTCCCTTTGTACCCCTAGACCTAGAAAGGAACGTAACAGAAGGTTTTTCTGCATGTAAATGGTCTGCAGAGTCAAAAACCCTCAAAGTACACCCTGTAGCGAGTAAAACTCTAACACAGAAAATACCTGTATGCTGCCCCAGAACGCCTCGTTGGAGATTTCTCTTTTTCCATTTTTTTCTTCCTGGGTATGGTGACGTGCCCATACCCAAATTGACCCATTGGTCCAATCCGAGGAGCTCCTCACACACACTCACTCACTCAGTGGCAAAACTGTGACGCGCTGGGGGGGGGGTGTGTTAGTGGAGCCTCGCAGCGTGACACTGTGGCGCGCTTACTCATAGGTGCGACGCGTTTGGGGGTGCGGGTGCTAGTGGAGCCTCGCAGATGGGTGTACTGCAGCCCCCTCAGCACCTCCCCCCCTTCCCGCGTCCATTCGTGATGTCTCGCTGTCTCGCAGACCCCACGCAGCAAGCAGGAAATGAACCCAGCTCACACTGTCCGCTCCTCGCAGCAGCGAGCCGCACAACGTCCCGCCACGGGTCCTGCACGGGCTCCCGCCCCCGCGATGTGCAATTCCGAATCCGCCCCGCTACCCGCACATAATGCCAATTTGTTCCGCAACCCGACCCGACCCGTCGGCACAAGATCCGCAACCCGACCTGAACCCGCATATATGAGCAGTGAAAATGTGCAATTATTAACACACGGCACGCAGTTGCATATTTGTCTCAAAAAGCGTGGGATGTTGGTTATTTTCTCCATGACACCAAAAGCCTCCCAGACATTGGATTTGGCTCTTGAGGAAGTGTTATTGAAAATGCTGTATTCTCCGCTATAGAGAACCGCAGTGACGCGTCCTAAAACCCGGAAGTAAGTTAGCATTTTTACCACTTCCGGTTCCTTCGATAAAAAGCAATGCAATTTCTCCATAGGATTTTGGAAAATAGCTCCAAATAAGGTCTGTGTTTGACACAAATTGAAGAGACAGATCACGTTTTGTTCTACGACATTAAATCCATCAGCAGTGACCCCGCTGGTGATTTCTGAAGAGTTTACGTGTGTGAAAAATGATGGTTGTTACCGAGTGGCTGAATAGGACTACAGAAGTTCTCCAGGCCGTTTTACGTCATTACACCGAACACGTAAAACACTCCCGCTAAGTTTCTTTGCCCTGTTCTGCTTGAAAGCGAGTACCTGCCTCCTGCAAACTGTTCAAACAAACGCTTCAACTTGTACCATTTACAATCTGTATGTTTGAATATGGATCTTAAGTTTGCGTGACGTTGAAGCAGCGACCCTGCTGTAGTTCGTCTATAGCATAACGTTAGCATTTATGATTCTAAAAGTAGATTTATGATTCTAAAAGTAGGGTAGACATGTGGATATTATCCGGCTGAACAAAACGTGATCCGTCTCTTAAATGTGTTTCAACCACAGACCTTATTTCGAGCTGTTTTCCAAAATCCTATGGAGAAATTGCATTGCGTTTTTGACGAAGGAACCGGAAGGAGTTTACTTCCGGGTTTTAGGATGCGTCACTGCGGTTCTCTAGAGAGCTTCACCTCAGCCACTTCGAATGTGGCGCGCTCAGCAGCAGATTGATGCGCTGCAGAGGTTATGATTATGCGCGGTCCCGCGGGGGAGAGGTCTGAGGATTTAAACATTTAACTAAATTATTATTATTTTAATATATTTATTATGCAGGAGCTCCAACAAGCCGTTAGGACAGAGAGTGAATACCTGGTGAATACACATACAGAGATGCTGGATGAGAAACCAATGTGAGTTTGGAAAATTGCACAATATAAATCTATTCTAGTCAACCTCAACAATGGAATTATGATCTGTAGAAATGGCCAAGACATGGGACTTTTAAGATCTTGGCTTGTTTGTCTTCCCTTCTCCCCCTTCTTTGCTTTCTCCTGCCTTGGGTACCATCCGAGCCGTAGGACCTGCCACAGTAGTTAACGACACCCATATAATAAAGTAGCAGCTTTGAAACAACAAGGATGTGCAGTTGTGTGCAGCATGACCATGAAGAAGTCACCATCTTACATTCTGACCAACATTTTGCATGTTCTGCAAAACTGCCAATGTGTCACCAGGTTCTTTATAAAGCCTCACTGCACTTATGACTTCTCCGGTGATACTGCTTAACATAGTTGTTTTACATATTTTTCAACATGGGGCAGTCAGGGCGATTCTCCCAGGGTCAACATGGAAAAATACTTCACATACCTATGCAGAGACTTCCACACAATCCAGATGGTATGAGGAACATGTCCCCCAATTTAACAGAAATTGGAGACAATGATGTTTTAAATGCTCCAAATATTGATGGCCTGAGCCTGAATCACATTAAGTTTGTTATGGTGGGTTTCTCTCTGACATAGAAGCGATGCATCCATAATCTAGGATGTCCTGCTTGCTCGGTTTTTCTCCATTTGACAGACATTAAAGTAAGTTATTAATGTTTTTGCACTAGTTAACTTTGTTAATATAACACCATGTTACCTTTGTTAAAATAGAACTCCAAAAAGTCTAACCCTTAACATGTTTGAGAACTTGTCCTTATAATTTAAGGGTTACTATACTTATTGCTGTTTAGCATAATTTGAAAAAAAAAATGGTTTACCCAGTCTTCCTTTTTTTTTCTGCAGCTTGCATTTGGCTTTTTACATTCTCTAAATTACAACCCCTGCCCCGAAAGAGATTGTCATCAGTGAAACGTTGTTATACCATGTTTTGCTCAACCTCAAAAATATTAATAAAAAAATTAAAAATAGACATAAGAATCGGTTGTCCCTTGTCCTTTCCAAATTGTACTTCATTAGTAATGAACATATTTGTACTTACTCAATCAAGTGTGATCATCTCCAATGCTTTCAATGGTTTTACTGAAACTGACTGCTATTATGCCTGTATCACATATGAAGTTACAATCTTAATACTTGAAGTGTGCTGTCTTTCCTAAGCTCAACACGCATAACAGATATTATCTTTTCTTGGTGAGTTTTGCCAAGAGGTGGAAGAAGTACTCAGATCTTGTACTTCAGTAAAAGTAGAAGTACCAGAGTGTAGTAATAATCTGTTACAAGTAAAAGTCCTGCAAACAATATGTTTCTAAGTAAAAGTAAAGTAAAGTAAGTAAAAGTACAAAAGTATTATCATCAAAATATACTTGAACTACCAAAAGTAAAAGTACTTATTCATTATGTATATTCTAGTATAATATACATTATATGTTTTGATTATAATGATTGATGCATTAAAGTGTTATCAAAGCTGGTAAAGGTGCAGCGAGTTTGAATGACTTTGTATACTGCAGGGTAGCTTTTGAATTTACTCCAGGTGGAACTAAAGTCTGATTTAACACTTGATTAGATTTCACATCATTAATCCAGATCTGTAAAGTAACTAATGATATTGAATACATGTGGTGGAGTAAAAGTACACCATTTAACTCTAAATTGTAGTGGAGTAGAAGTACAAAGTAGCCAAATATTGTAATGCTAAAGTAAAGTAGAAGAACCTCAAAATTGTACTCAAGTACAGTAATCTAGTAACCTGAGTGTATATATATATATATACACATATAAAAATATATGTATGTTTAAATATCTATAGAATAGTGTTAGAAATGGCTCTTCATTCAAATAAATTAAATGGTAAAATGTTGTTATTCTCCTGATACAGGCCATTTCTCTGTCAATTTCAGGTTGTGTGGTTATTATCTCCACACTGAGCTGTATATCTCCATATTACATTATGTGCACAATGTTCAAAATGTACCGTACATTTTTTTAATAACAACATTTGCCCTCGGGGAAACCAAACTGAAGCGAGAATGTGTGCGTGTGAGCAATGTTGTGAGCGCGCATGCCTTCTCCCATCAGCCATTGCGAGGCAGGAAGCGTCCCTTGCTTTTGGCGCGGTCTTGAGCGGTGTCGGCCATCTTGGACTCATACCAGTGTTCCAGCCAGCAGGTTAGGTTACACTGAGAAG
Source organism: Gobionotothen gibberifrons (assembly GCA_943591055.1). Taxonomy (NCBI): domain Eukaryota; kingdom Metazoa; phylum Chordata; class Actinopteri; order Perciformes; family Nototheniidae; genus Gobionotothen; species Gobionotothen gibberifrons. The sequence goes on along the minus strand of CALSBZ010045316.1, from coordinate 9,663 downwards.
TGCATGAGCGCACCACTCATTGATTGACCTCCCGTCTTTGAATAAGAAGACAAACTACTTTTGCGTCCCTGTTTAACGACGAGAGCAGATACTTTTGTTTTTTATTGTTCCCGGAGTGGAAAAGAAAACTCAGGCTTTTAAAAGAACCGTCATGGCGACCGCTACCCCGAGCCGTGAAGCCGGCCGCCCGGCGGCCTCCACTCCTCTCTCCCCGACAAGGATCTCCCGCTTACAGGAAAAACAAGACCTGCAGCACCTCAACGACCGGCTGGCCGTGTATATCGACCGGGTGCGCTCTCTGGAGCTGGAGAACGACCGGCTGATGTTCAAAGTGTCTGAGAAAGAGGAGGTTACTACTCGCGAGGTGAGTCCAACTAAACTGTTCTCACATTCACAAACACCAGGCTACTCTTCACTCCATCATCCCCCACAGGCAGCCTCTCAGCAGCAGACCGCCTAACCCCAGGGAGTCTAACATGGCCACCAACATTGATAGAAAATAACGTTATTTATAGTTAAAGCTGCGAACTGTCCATAACAAAAACATGTCAAGTGACTCCAATATCCTGTTCCCAGGAAAATGCACTACATTCTTAACACTAACTTTGTTAGTGTTAGTGTTAATAACACACGTGTTGCCGTATTCCTAATCTGCATGAAACGTAACGGGACCGGGAAGATTGAGCGGGTGGGTGGTTCTTCGCGCCATTCTATAAATATGACATCAGCCATACCTTGTTTTTACATTACCGTCACTTGGTGGCAAACGTACTTACTATACATGTATAATATACAGCATTCAAATGATCAGCAACCAGTTCAGGCAGACCGTGATTGCAGTTTGTCCCCAGTTTCCTCTGTAATATCATCAGTACTGGTGAAGATCAGAGATGTTTTTGATAATGGATGTGTAAAGAGGGTAGGGATCCACCCTTGAAGAGGTTTAGCAATCCTCAGTCAACAGATGTAATATTTACTTCTTAAAGTGTGTTTACAATGCAGTAAGGATCAACGAAAACTACTCCCTTGCTACCGAGGGAGTATGTACAGTAAAGCCAAACTATTTACTTTGTTTTTCTAAGGTAAATAGATACTTGTTTTTGTTGGTTGTTTATTATTATTATTGTTGTTGTTGGTAGTTCTGGTTGTTGTTTTGTGGTGATGAAAAAATAAATAAAGTTGGATAGAAGTTGTAGGTACATATGTATAATAAGCAGTAGCCAGGGTATGGCTGGGGTAGGCTACAGCCATACCAAGAAATGGCTTAGCCCCACCATGAAAAATGATGTTAAAGTAAGCAAAATAAAGTCCGCCAACTCGCGCGGAGTAAACAGCCGTTAGTAAGATTGATTTCAGTAGCCACTTGTCTGAAAATACCGAGGACTAGAAACGGTTTTGAAAACTTTTGTCACGTAGTGATCGTCTTCTCAATAGAACATCTTTGATAATGTCTTCTGGCCAATCAGAATCAAGATAACGGCGTGGTGTTGTTGCAGGAAGTCCCGACGGAGAATACTTGTGCTGTAGTACATCTCTATATACATCGATAATCAACACGTAATGAAATAAGACCCCACGGTTTGATGATTGATAGGTGTGTGGGCTGTCTTTCATTTTGACACACAGAACAATGGGGGCTATCCACCCTTATCCACAATGTAAAGTAATTCACACAGCCTCTTCCCTCTTCTCTCTGTTACCTCATTCACACCAACGGTGTTTCAGGGCCGGCCCGGAGCTAGAGCTTGAAAAGCACCGGGAGCAGCAGGTTCAGCTTTCAGAACAAAGTAACTAAAAACTAAAATGGCATTCATTTTTTTTTCTTTCGAATATGTCGTGTAGTAATATATTTATTTATTTGTCTTCTCAAGAGAGTACCAGAATGTGTATTTTATGTTAGTATTAGTGATGCTCCGATCGCCAATTTTGGGGCTGATCGCCGGAATCAGTATCGGCTGATCCGAGTGGGCGGGGCCTAAATGGAAGTTTTAAACATCACTTTAAATCTTCCATTTAAAGTGATGTTTAAAACTCAGTTAATGGGGCTCATTCACTGCAGCTTCCACAAACAACAACCAACTTAATTATTACATTCAAATGATGTACATTATTCAAGTTTACATTCACATTGGATAATAACACGGGAGAAATGAGCGGAAGTGCTCTCTTTTCCTCTCTCTCTCTCTCTCTCTCTCTCTCTCTCTCTCTCTCTCTCTCTCTCCCTCTCTCTCTCTCTCCCTCTCTCTCTCTCCTGACAGCCTGTCAGTATCTCACGCAGCTCACTGATCCAGTAATGAGTGACCCGAAGAATAAATATATTTATAACTAGTTTAGCTTGTTCCAGAGGTAGATAAAATTGCTACGTGTGTTTGTTAGGTCTAGTCTAATCTAGTCACCGCGGCTGCCAGCTGTGTTTACTCGCATCATTCAAACAAGACGCGCTGGCTCGGGAGCTACAACTACAACAAAATGAACATATTTTACGGTGATTAAATTGTAATACACGTTTCTAAATGATGCCGACGTAACAACATACTGATACCGGTTAGTAACAACCATGAATTAATGCTTGAGAAGTCTGCAGACAGACGGCAGGCGAAACACTTTTTAAAATGCTTGTTTTCTGAATGGAGATTGGGTCGACCAGGCTAAGCTAACGTTGTATATGCTCACTCCACACTCACAACAACGGCCTACAGACATAAATGAACCAGCGACTGTATTCGCCATGACACAGACAGTCTGTGGTTTGTACTTGTTTAACTTTTGTCTAGTTTCTGAACGGATATGAGGAGCTGTGATCTCTGTGTGCTAACTGCTAACAGCTAATGGCTGATGTTTTCTGGTTGAACTCTTGTGTGTTTCGGTCCGGCGGGCGGAGCTGCGGGATTTCTGCTTCACACACACGTTGCATTCCACTATTTTACTGTCTTTTTCGGACACCTTAAAATACTGCCAGACAGCTTGTTTTGCAGCGCACAGAGAAAAGTGTCATGTATTTTACGTCATGTGATCGGCTCTCGCGATCGGCATGTTTAGAGAGCACCGATCGATCGGTGGAGAGTAAGTATCGGCCGATCTCGATCGGTGACCGATCGATCGGAGCATCCCTAGTTAGTATTTCAAAAAAATCTCCTGGGGGGAAATTGCAGGATTGGCTCCAGGTCGCCCTTTTTATTTACTACAAGACAAATGTGACTTTTTATTTCATACAGTTCAATTTGGATTGAGACAGGGAAATAATCTAAACCTCACGCGTGGCGTTTCACTGTCAAGGGGAGCGTGTATGTAATTACATTGCAAATACCGACTTGAGCCCCACCACTGTATGGGTTAGCCCTACCATAGATTACCCAACAAAAATACTCTGGAGCCGCCACTGATAATAAGTCAGAACAGCTGAGGAATCCAGTCTTTCCACCTTCACGTTAATCTGCCCCAACAACATAACAAGAATGTGTACCAGTGAGCAAACAGCTGCAGCTTGTAAAGGCTAATGATATTTGCACATCCTTTTTTAATTATCATATTATTTTTATGTGGTTGGAAAACAGAAAATTGTAATGTTTAGTTTGAGTTCCTTAAGCATCATAATGGATTTCCTTAACAACGTTGCTGTCTCGGTGCTATGATTCATAGATACTGTTGTAGGTCATAAATCCTTTGCCTAAATATAGACAATCTTCTCTGAAATGTTACTAAAATAGCAGATTGCATACTGTTTGGTAGTTATTAGGAAGTCGGGCATCAAATTGGTTTCTCTGCAGAAGAGGTTTCATTAATGAATAGTTTATAAGGTTTATTAAATCTTCATCAAAACTGTTATAAAAGCGGATTTGGGAATGGAGATGACTTATATGGGATATAACTTTACCTATGGCATTATTAAGCTTCATAGGGTGACAATGGCATACATCTGATCTAATGGTGTATACTATTACTGAAGTGGGGTAGTTAACATACTGCTAGATTGCATAAAAACAGGGTTTCTCAAACTCTCAAAAGTTTAAAAAAGGATTTTGAGTTATTCTGTTTAGTTATACATTTTGAGAAGTGTGCTTTTCTTGTAGGTTTTCTATTGTAAAAATGTGATAATTTGCCAAAAATTCCTTCTGTTGATTAATTTGAAATAAAAGAAGAGCATAGTTTGGATGGCCTTTAAACGATCATGCAGCGTGTAGGGGGTGGGGGGGGTGTAGGGAATAGTAATGTTTTATATTTATCAACGGTGGTAAAATTCCTAAATTGCATAAAAGAATTTCAGAACTGATGTTCCAACAAGCGCACGTTGATTTCACTTTACAAAAATACATTGCGCAAGGTTCTATAAATCTCATAATTTGTAGGCGTGTTTACATTTCATAATACGCACCTAGGGGCTGTGCCATTTTTTAAAAATTGTCATCAGAATTTCAACTTGCAAGTCTGCAATAGTCTTGCAATCAGTTGCATTTAAAATAAAAAATGTTAACCTCTTTCAACTGTTTTCTTTGTAATGGTGGCTTTTGTGTTTGGTTTTTGGTAAACTTATATTTTAATTTAACAGTATACCGAAATACTTAACTTGCTTGTCTTTTATTTCAAACAGACCCAACATAAATTAACTACCGTAAGCAAATGTCTGGTGATCATGTGATCGCAGCCAAATTCTGCAGTTACAACTTCACTCTCCTCCTCAATCAACCAAATCAAATAAATGAACATTAGGGGTGAGCTAGATTTGCAAGAACAGCTACCAAAGTGGCAATATTACCTAATGTCTCCCAGTGGACACATGTATACCTTTTTCCACTGTTAAATCTATTTAAAACAGTATTTACATTTTTTTTGTCAGACAATGTTGATGTTAGGATTGCCACAAAAAACGATGCTCTGTCGTTTTAACGTAACAGCAGAGTGCCTCTCTCTCTGTTTCCCTCAGGTGTGTGCGACTGTCAGTTGATAAACAGGTTAAGGGTGAGGAGAGCAACGGGAGTTTGTCCCCTAGTTAATTCATCATCAAAATGGTTTGCCAAATGTGCTTAGGCAGAAGTAAAGTGTAAGTGTGGGAAACACTGGACTGACAGACCTGTGGCTGGTAATGACAGATTAGTGGATGGAACGAGAGTTCCTCTGCTGACAATGGTATTTAAATGTGTCCGTCATAAGGATGCATACCGGGCGTGGCGGGGTGGGAAGCACAGTGGCAGGGTTAGGAAGCGAAACTCGGTTCCGTGTAAGAACAAATAACAATTGTCCGGTCCCGGGATTAATAAGAGTTGTGAGGACAGGAGGCGAGGCCGAGCCCCGCGGACCGCAGCTCTCTCTCTCTATGCTCCGGATCCGCTGATCGCTGCACGGTGCAGCTCAGCGTCTCTCTCTCTCTCTCTCTTTCTACACACAGCGGATCCGCTGCCCGTTTAACAGCCTCATCTTTGTCAAACTTTCTTATGTTGTTTCTCTAACACGTAATGAAGGTTATTACGCGTTTTAGCTCCTGTGTTGTTAATATTGACCGCCATTTCCTTTATGAAGTAAAGCAGCCTCCCTGTCTGTGTCCTCGCGCTGTCCTCACATCCCCGGACCCCCAGACTTGGAGGAGCACAGGGATGTCAGTATTGTTTATGAAGCAGGGTAAAGAAAGTAAATTATTGAAATGAAAATACTATTTATTTACTTTTACAAACAGTGAGCAGCTGGGCAGCTGCATCATGTGTATTGCAGGACATGTGTAAGCATGCAAGCGTCTTTGAGTTGTAGAAAAGCGCTAGGCCTATAGGCTATACATATACATATAATGTATTATTATTATTATTATTGGGCCTATGTGTTGGACATGTGTGGTTGGACTCTGTCTCACAGGCAGGTTGCAGTGTAACATCAGAGGAGCCTGGGCCAATTGTACATTCTCAAACTGCACCACTTAGAACTAACTAAACAATGCAGAGATTATTTTTATATAATTGTATTCAATAACCGTAAGAAATTAAACAGTATGATGTGATTTGTAAATAGGAATACAGATTTGACTTAATGTTTTCATGAATATATTTTTCTCCCAGTTTGTCATGGGACTTATTTTTACCCTCTCAAAGAACCGGAATCGAGAACCGAAAATAACCGGAATCGAAAAGCAGAACCGGAATCGTTAAAATCCAAACGATACCCAACCCTATGTGTGATGCAGTAAAATCTTACCGCTCACTTACGTTAGCGGTATCGTAAAAAACGTGGGAAAATACGATGGCGAAGAAGAAGATTCCAGTGGCCCCAATTTTTGTCCATTCTGGACAAGTGAAAAATGTATTCGGACAAGTAAATTGCCAAAGTCACTTGTCCATGGACAAGTACTCTCTAAAAACTTTTTCTCACACTGGTGTTATAAAAGATATTCCATAATCGGTTTTCTTCATATTTTGTATGTATTTTTCATTGTTTGTTCAGTACTAAAAGGTCCAAGAAGTCCCACAATTGAATGTAATATTCATTTGACATGTTAACTATATCGTAAAGCGCTTCATGGGAGTAATTGTGGGATGATACATTTTCAAAGTATCACGATATGTATCGGTTGAGTATCGGTATCGTTCAGTGGTATCGGTATCGGTATCGAAAGTCAACGATATTCATCCCTAGACTCCGTCACATTGCCCCACCCACTGCTCCGAAAACTACTTGAAGTTGGCTTCACCATGGAACACTTAAGATCACATAAGGTCAGTGGCAGAAACACCCTGCAGCTGTAAAGGCCTGCCGTGTTATTACGCCGCTTTATAAAATTAGCCTGACACGGCTATTCTAGGCTTTCAACTGTAAACTAAAACCAGACATCAGAAGATCTGTTTATCAGAATGGGCTAGATGTTTGCCTTGTTCTAATGTTTGTACCCAGGACTCACTGGAAAGCAATACTACTACAGATTAGAGTACCCCTTTTTACCCAGCCCTGCCATTTTTAACAAGTTTGTGTTCCTCTGTTTAGGTGAGCGGCCTGAAGGGTCTGTACGAGGCAGAGCTAGCCGATGCTCGGCGGGTTCTGGATGAAACCGCTAGAGAGAGAGCCAGGCTGCAGATAGACCTGGGCAAGGCTCAGGCTGACCTGGAAGAAGCCACACGCAGGTGAGAGGATGCATTTTTACATAAGATGCATTTGTACTTGAGGTCTGTGGGTTGTTGGAAGATATAACTAACCTTCCTTTCTCTGTCCATGTGTTACAGTAACAAGAAGAAGGAAGGCGATCTTGCTGCAGCCGTGTCCAGAGCCAATGGTCTGGAAGGCCAGCTGAATAAGAGTGAAGCATCTCTCGCTACCGCTATGAGCCAGAACAACGCTCTGACCTCTGAGCTGGCGGACGTTAAGAGCCTGCTGGCTAAGGTGTGTACAGCGAAGGGCAAACAAGAAAGGGTTAAATAGTCTGAAGATAAGCCGAGTGTGTTTTGCATGAAAGATGGTGCTTCAGTACTCTCCTAAAATGTTAAAACATTTTATCCAACCCAACTGGAAGTAAGTGGAGTCAATAGAGTGAAAGGACAGAAATGGTGTAGAAAGGTTGAGAAAGTGCTGCTGTGCATTCCTAATCAGTGAAGGCACCTCCACATGTTAATGTAAACTGTTTATGAAGACTGAGAGCAGAGAGTCACCACGTGATGACATCATTTACTCTAACTGAAATCAAGTGAAATCTCTCCAGAAAAAGGTTGTTTTTAAGTGAATAAGTCCTAAAATAACAAAGCAGATTCCGTATCAGTAACCGACAGCACACGTCTTACCTACTGAGAGGAGCAGACATCTTCCAATGTTTCCAGGTTTCCTCCCACAGCCTGATCATGATGACTCACTTTCGTAAACCCTTTGTTGAGTTTCTATGTGCTAACATGTCTTATAGGCAGAGGACAGCCATGCTGTTGCTAAGCGCCAGCTGGAGGCAGAGACTCTGATGCGCGTTGACTTGGAGAACCGCTGTCAGTCGCTGAGTGAAGATCTGGAGTTCAGGAAGAGCATGTTCGAAGAGGTAAGGGCTGTTTGGGGAGAAATATCCACAAACCATGTTCATAATCAACTTGTATAGCGTGTATATATATATATGTGTGTGTTTTACTCATTATTCCAATGGAAATGAATGATTCATTCTCTTTTCAGTTCATCTCACGACAGTAAGAGTCCATGCTAACTAGGAAAACACTGGTCAAATAGCAACAAAAACTAAATTCCTGTGTTTATTAAAACTAACTATATCTATTGAAAACCAAAATACCATTGTGTTTATATATACACTGTGAAGGTTGATCATTGTGTTTAGAAGACAATGGAATTCCTAATCAACATGTGAATTCCTAATAGTCACATGTGCAGATATTTAATGATGAAATGTCGCTGCCTGCGTTCAGGAGGTGCGTGGGTCGCGGCGCCGGAAGGAGCACAGGACCGTGGAGGTGGACTCTGGAGTCAAACAGGACTATGAGTCCAAACTGGCACAAGCTCTACAGGTAAGTCAGAGTAACTGCTGTCATGTCTAGGAAACATATAGAGAAGCATCAGTCAATCAAGAATACAACTATGGGGTTGACTTGAATATATAAAAACCCACTATACTATTGATCGGCAAACACCAAAAAGCGCCAATCACATTGCAGATGCAATGAATTTCCCTCCGTGCGATGCAAACAAAATGGTGGAATGTAAAATCTGCCTTTCACACGTTATGGAACATTCCGTGAGCTGAAGGAACAGCACGAGGAGGATCCTTTTGCTCTTGCATGTTACCTAACAGTCTGAGCTTGAGTCTTGAAGACAACATTCTGTCTGATGTCCTACATTTGTTATGAGAATGTTTCAAACTCCAGTCAATCAACAGATCTCAATTTGTATTCAGCCCTTTGGTCAGATGTTCCTTTGTTGTTCCCAGAATTGTTCAAATAGAGGCACAACATAGTCTTCTCTAGAGTGCAAAATAGACAACACGCTTCTGTTGTTGATCCATGCTGTGTACTATGAACCAGTCCTAATGTGTGTGTGATCCATCAGGACCTGAGGAGGCAGCACGATGAGCAGGTCTCCCTTTATAAAGGCGAGCTGGAGCACACCTTCCAGGCCAAGGTGAGAGGACAAATCATTTCCCCTTCTGATCTTTGTGTGTCTGACTTTGGACTGGCGCCTCACACTGCCTTTCTTGTTGGGCCTTTAGCTGGATAATGCCAAGATGTCCTCCGAGACCAATGACAAGGCGATGGGAGCAGCCAGAGAGGAGGTGCAGGAGTCCCGGATGAGAATCGAGAGTCTGGGATATCAGCTCAGTGCCCTGCAGAAACAGGTATTATGATCATCACACACATCAGATCCTTGTGCCAATAAGCGTCATGCATGTTATTGCTGAGTGACTTCACACATTGATGGTTCTGCTGTTTGAAATTGTAGGCAGCCGCCTCAGAGGACCGCATCAGAGAGCTGGAGGAGATGCTGTCCTCGGAGCGAGACAAGCATCGGCGCACCATCGAAGGGAAGGAGCAGGAGATGAGCGAGCTGAGGGAGAGGATGAACACTCAGCTCAGCGAGTACCAGGAGCTGCTGGACGTCAAGCTCGCCCTGGATATGGAGATCAACGCGTACAGGAAACTGCTGGAGGGAGAGGAGCACAGGTACACACACACACACACACACACACACACACACACACACACACACACA
>CALSBZ010045315.1:0-30618 GCA_943591055.1 Gobionotothen gibberifrons | reverse complement strand
ACACACACACACACACACACACACACACACACACACACACACACACACAGCATACTTTGTTATTAAGACATGATGCCAGATGCAAAGGCTTAAGCACTGCTGACTGACTGCTGCTTTCAGACTGAAGCTGTCCCCCAGCCCATCGTCCCGAGTCACCGTGTCCAGGGTCACAGGATCTGCCTCCTCCCGCACCAAAAGGAAGAGACTGGAGATCGAGGCTGCCGATGTGTCTGAGGCGGGATTAGAGGGCCAGCTGCTGGTGTCAGAAGAAGCCACGGCCAGTGGAGCAGTCACCATTTCCCCCACTGACATGGACGGGAACGCAGTCACTCTCACCAATGATTCTGAACAGGTGGGCATACACACCAACAACCAAAAGACGCAGTCGATTCATATGAAGGTTAGGATAAAAGGTTGGCTGTTAAAGGCTCGAGTTTGTTAAGCTTTGTGCTGTGTTTTGTATTGCAGGACCAGCCATTGGGCAGCTGGAGGTTGAAGAGACAGGTGGATGAAGGAGACGAGGTCATCTACAAGTTCTCCCCAAAGTTTGTCCTCAAGGCTGGACAGTCAGTCACGGTGAGTAGAGAACAATGAGTGAGTGCTGTGTGTAGGTTAAAACTGAGGTCATTTAGCTTTGTTTCTGTCGTGTGTAGAGTGTTCAGTTACAGCTAACTGTGTCATAAACAAATTAATCATGTAGTCATTCAACAGAACTCGCACTAAAACGACATATTTAGACGACTCCCTTCAACACAAATGAACTGCGTTGTTCAGTGTTGCAAAAAAAAAGAAAAGAAGTAACAAATCTGTGGCTGCAACAAGCCTGTAACAATGATAACGCCATTGAAAGCACCCACTGCGTGGCTTATAATGCATAAACAATCTGCAATCATATCTAACAATCAACATTTGAAGTGAAGTGCAATATACACAAGCTTTACCATTAGTTGTGTATTAGAAACAACTTGTTTGCTCTCCTTAGAATGACACTGCTACATGGTAACGTTTTATGTACAATATATTAATCACATTTGTATTGTGACCTAATATGCAGGGTTCGTACGGGTGCTTGAAATCCTTGAAAATGCTTGAAATTTGACGTGGTGTTTTCAAGGTTGGGAAAGTGCTTGAATTTTGGGAATGGTGCTTGAAATTGAGATAAAGTACTTGAAAATGTAAATGCTTTACTTTTACAATAAATTGCTGTCTGACTGAATAGTTCGCTTTTTAGATTAAAAGAAAATAATTGCTTCGCTTCTACATAAAACAGCCCCGCTCCGGCCTTCCCGCGCTATGCGCGCGACCTGCAAGTGTTTTTTTGGTGTGAACTGGGCATTCTAATGAGAGTGATATAGATGACAGTATGCCAGGAGGTTGCTGTTTTATCCGAAGAAAAATAGAAGCCATAGCTAAAACGAGGATCAACACAACGAATAGCCTCTTGCAAAGGTTGCCAAAAAGAAATGCAGTTGTTCTCGATGAGTCTGCGCTGACGAGCCACATGAAAGGTAAGCCGTATTAGAGCATTTTGGCTGAGGCTAACGTTGCATGTTACGTTTGTTTAAGCTAGTAACGTTAGCGAACTCAATGTGGGATAATTGCTTATGCAGGTGACAATAATGTCAGTATGTGCAACAGTCGCCATCCTGTGGTGTTTCATGTCACACAGAATGATTTTAAAAGCAATGTATTTCTACTGGTAGTTTTTTGTGTGCATAAACTTGCTCTATCGAAATCAGTCGCATTGACCCGAAGACACATTTTGAGTTATATACACTGTTGGAAAGAGGATATTCCTAGCTTTCTAACGGAGGAAACATATTTTCGTTTGTACTGGTCTGGGGGGACCTCGCGTGTATGTGTGTGTGTTTGTGAATGTTTGCGTTTGTGTGTATTGTGTTTGTGTACCGGGGAAACACTCACAAGAAACACCGGCTGTTGTTATGCTTGCTGTGACTTTAAATTACTCCGTTCTCCGCTTGTAATTATGCCTTTACAAGCTTCAAAGTTGTATTTATCATCTGAATTTGCCCAAACAAGTTTAATATTATTTTGATCGCACAGGGATGAAACGTATAACAACAGAATCTGTGGACTCTCAGCTTTTCATATGATAATGGCCCGCTGGCCCGGAAGCACTATTTAGACACCCCGGGCCAGCATAACGTACTTTCAACTTGCCCGCTCGGGCCACTAAATATATTGCTTTAAAAAAAAAAAAAGGGTCCTTTGGTATTGGTATTTTGACTAGCAATTTTGTTAAATTGTTTCATTTATTAACGATACAACATAGCGTTTCGTGAGGCCGTTGTCGTTGCTGGGTGAAAAGCAAACAGCTGTTTGTTGCGGAGCGCAGCGCGAGCAGTCTCCCGTGAGCGCGCTCCTTCACTACAGACTGTCGCTATCAATATCTATCAATCTATCTATCTCTCTCTCTCAATCTATCTCTCAATCTATAAGGAACCGCAGTAGGCAAAAGGTGTTGCTATAGCAACACGTCATGTTTATGTTTGCGAAATCAATAGCGCGAAAAGGGGTGGGGTCAATATGACCCGCTGGCGGAAATAGGTATAAATGGCAATTTCTTCAATCTGACTTCATGTTGACAATGTTTAACAACAGAGGGTGCTACATAACACACTTTCAGGAAAAGTCACGGACTGTATGTAGATGTATAAGTCAGCTGTCTTGAGTAGTCAAAATGACCTACAAATCATTGTACACATTTGTAAATATTATGTTCCACTTGTTACCATTGTGAGTCTATTTGTATGCTGCTCTGCGTGATTTTGTGGCTACAATTCAGGCTAATACGCTACCAGAGGTGGAATAAGTACTCAGGTCTTGTACTTGAGTAAAAGTAGAAGTACTCAGATATTGTACTTGAGTAAAAGTAGAAGTACTCAGATATTGTACTTGAGTAACAGTAGAAGTACTCTGATCTTGTTCTTGAGTAAAAGTAGAAGTACTCTGATCTTGTACTTGAGCAAAAGTAGAAGTACTCTGATCTTGTACTTGAGTAAAAGTAGAAGTACTCAGGTCTTGTACTTGAGTAAAAGTAGAAGTACCAGAGAGTAGGAATACTCTGTTACAGTAAAAGTCCTGCATTCAAAATGTTCCTCAAGTAAAAGTAGAAAAGTGTTATCATCAAAATATAGTTAAAGTACCAAAAGTAAAAGTAGTCATGGTGCAGATTGGTCCATTTCAGAATAATATATATGATATGTTTTATAATGATTGATCATGAAAGTGTTCTCAAAGCTGGTAAAGGTGCAGCTAGTTTGAATGACTTTGTATACTGCAGGGTAGCTTGTGGATTTACTCCAGGTGGAACTAAAGTCTGATTTAACACTTGGTTAGATTTCACATCATTCATCCACATCTGTGAAGTAACTAAAGGTATTAGATAAATACATGTAGTGGAGGAGAAGTACACCATGTACCTCTGACTTGTGTTTACTGCCAACCTAAAAGTACCTCAAAAATAGTAATCAATAATGTATTAAAGTTATTTGGCTGATTGTTTTATATTAGCTCAGCCAGGTTATATGGGATGCCCAGTCTACGTACAGATGGGTCACTCATTTTGAAATATTAAACTTAGTTTTCTTTTCTTTAATTTGTCATCCTCATGTAGAATGCTATCACGAAACACATTTGGTTGTTTATAGCATAAAGAACATCTGATTTAATGTGAGGTAGGGAAATAATCATTTGAGTATAAGTACGTGTATATAAATATGTAATTTACAACAGCTGTAATATGCTTGAAAAGCTTGAAAATGCACCTTGAAAATGCTTGAAAAGTGCTTGAATTTGACTTTGGAAAAGGTGTAAGAACCCTGAATATGATAGTGTTGAAACATTTGCTTCAGCAGTCTTTACAATTTGTACAGCATAGGACAATCAAGCTGTAAATGAATAGAGTTAAGGCCCGGACACACCGGGACGATTTCGGCCATCGATAGATGTCTGGCTGTCGATGAGCGTCCTGTCGCCCTGCTCAGATTGGTGTGTCCCACATCGTTGTGTATTTTCGGCCATGCCGACACCTTCCGCCGCCGAATCGGTAGGCCGTCGGCCACAGAAATCACTGATTGGGTGTTCAGCTTAGCGAATCAGTGCATGAGAAGCAAAACGGAAGTGAAGAAGGAACACACAGACGGCTATTATTTTTCATTTTCCAGTACCGCACTAAACATGCTTTCGATTATAAGTCGTTATGTGAAACAGTCTGTGATGGACGAGAGAGAAAATGGAACGCACGCTATTTGTTGTTTGTATTTATCACGCAGTCTGTCTTCCAGTTGTTGCCTCTTTTGAATTAAGAATACACACGACCACCGCTTGCTGGTAAGGAGAGTTATTGCCACTCACGCATGCGCAGTGCGTACGTGCTACTTGGCTGTCCGCTGAAGTCTTTGCGGTGTGTTCCAGTGCGACTTTTTGGCCAAGACGCAGGAGACGTGAGGCGACACAACAATCGGGTCCGTCGGGACGTGCTACTTGGTGTCAGTTTGGTGTGTAGGGCCTTTAGACCAGAGACACAGAACACCTGTCTAGGTTTCTGTCCCTGGTAAAAGATGCTAAGTATGGATGATATGATTCAAAGTGAAAGTGTGGTGATCATGATGTGTTCCTCTGTAATATTTCCCAGGTGTGGTCTGCTGATGCCGGCGTGGCCCACAGTCCACCCACTGACCTGCTGTGGAAGAGTCAGACTTCCTGGGGCACAGGAAGTGACATCACCACCACTCTGGTTAACGGGGATGGCGAGGTAAACATATCCCTACCTCTGTGTGTGCATGCGCTCCACATGTGAACATATCCCTACCTCTGTGTGTGCATGCGCTCCACATGTGATCCATCGCTGAGTCTCATGTGTGTGTGCTGTCTGTCCTGCAGGAGGTGGCCACACGTAGCGTTACCAAGGCTGAGATGGAGGTGGAGAACGGAGAGGAGGAAGAGGAGGAGGAGGAGGAGGAACAGGGGGTGAGGCAACTCAACACTGTTCATGAACCCCGTTTGTTTTTAAAGTACACGTTTTTTTTAACTCATCAAATTTGAAATATGATCTGAACCTTTTTTTTTCTCCCCACAGGGCAAGGCGTCGCAAAGAGAGTGTGCTATCATGTGAGGCCTTCCTCCCTGTTGGCTTTCACTTCCTTTATTCCCTCGAGCCACTCCAAACCATCCTATCAATTACGCCTCATCAATGTGTTTTTTTATTCTTCAAGAAAAAAATAAGATTTGTTTTGGACTAATGGGCTCTTTTTTACAGCCCTCTGTTTCTCTGGACCTGTTTTTAATGAGACCTTTTCTTAAATATTACTATCAATGCCAACATCTGAGTCAGACTGATTAGTCCCATCATTCTCTACATGGCTCTACATGTCCTTCATTCAAAAATATGTTAGTGAAATCAACTCAAGAGAAAGGACCTGGGCTGTAATGCCCTACAGATTGATGAATTTATAACTTTGAATAGATAAGCAACTTTTAATTGGATCATGCTGAACAGGTTTGAGTGTTATTTGTACCGTTACAGATAGATTTCCTCTGACATTTTTATTGAAGTCTTCCATATTCGGTCAATATCAAAAGATGAACTATTTGAATAGCATACAAAACACGACTCAGAGATTGAAGAAGTTCCCTTTCATGGGGAACACATTGTCTACATAGAATGACAGTTGAAATTAGGGATCAATTGAAATGAAATCCCTAAACCAGAATGTGTCCCAAGTGTTGAGCTACGGTCTCATGTCAGAAGGAAAAGTGTAACGCTCTCCCACAGCAGCTAACTCATGACCCACAGCCCCAGTTCAATGTGCTGGGTCATGTTGGCTCAGTGGCAGCCCAGTATAAATGTGCCCTGCCAGTTAGTATCATGATCTTTACAAACATTTATTGTATGAAAACCTTGGTGCCCACTCGGATCTGCTCCTTTAGCTTTCGAGTCAAACAGGCCGAAGCAGCTCTTGTAATGGTGTCATCAGTAGAGAAGGCTCTATGCAGCTTCTCAATGACAGAGCTCCCGGTCATGTGTTCATATTTAGTAATACACTGCTGCAATCATGGCTCAGACGGCACCATGACTGCAGGTCTTACTGAATGAATGTGCTTAAAGAAATGTTGTACACAGGGTGAAGGATGAGAGCAATTCTTCCAGTGTATGAGGCCACTTGTCTCTTGTTTGTGTAAAAGACTTGCTCTCACGCCTCCCGTGCCATCTTGGGAAACTCTTTTTGTGTGTGCTTTTCATTGCTAGTTATTATTTTTCTATAGAGGGCTTGTCTATGTAACCAATTTGTTTACACAAGATATTTCATGTACTTTTTAGGGATGATTAAGGTTAGGCTTGGGTTTATTACCTTTAAACATTTTTCAGGATTGCCCTGAAACTATTATGAACACTACTCTGCAGTGTTGTGCTTGGCCGTGTTAGACTAACTGACCGAATTGATTGTTCTCTGAAATATGACGTCCCTCCAGGAAATCCTTTCATTTAAGCTTATTCAAACCATAACTTCATTTAATTACCAAGCTTTTCCTAAGAAAGTGCTATTTTGACCAATCATTGCAATTTTGATAAGTTGCATAATGAAGCTTCAATCTCAAGATAAGGTCTATTTTGTTATTGTTGCATATTAGTAGGCATGATCACAGTTCGTAGTTAACTAATCCCAATTCAGGAAAATAACATTATTTAAAAATAGGCACAAGTGATGCCTTCAGGAGCTTTTTATAGAAAACCTGTTCCTGGAGGGACTGTCACATTACTGGTCAATATGTGAGTGATGTGATATTTCAAATGAGGACATCATTTAACCTTGTATTGTTAATGTGGGGAGGGTGGGGGCGGGGGCATGCCAAATGTGAGTTTTCATTAAAGATGAACTTGTTGAACTACTTTTTGTACACAATAAATGTTTTACATATACAGACTTGATATTACGAGTGATTATTAATAAACAAGTGACTGAACTGACAAATATTGCTCATATGCTAACAGCAAGAACTTCTCGCTTAGATAACATATCTTTATATATTATATATATCTAAAAGGAAAGCTGAGTGATTTGAAGATGAGAAAATAACAGCGCTTATATTTGTTTATAGTACTTCGTAGTGCGTTTTTGTAAATGGTCTGCAAAGGCTAGAATCCCATAGTCCCCTCCGAGGGGAGTTTCTCTCCCACACTGCCTGAAATGACTCCTTTGATTACTTCTGTAACATAATGACATCACTATGTAACACTTTAGCTTCTTTTAGCTAGCCCCCCAACACATTGAACAATATGATAGGCTAAGGCAGTGGTTCTCAAACTTTTTCTGTCTTTGGAGAAAAAAACAAGTCGGGGCCAGATATTTATTTTGGGGTGCTGTGGGGTAGCTTGACGTTTCATAGAGGGTGCTCAAACATTTAGGGTTTCCCATTAATGTACCGGGCGCTACAGAGGACATTTCTACTGCAACAATCCCCGCGCAAATACACAGTGTGACAGTTACAATGAAGGCTCGAGGCATAGAGGTGTAAGCAGGGGTAAAGTGCTATTCTTATAGGTGGTGTGTGGACCTCACATAGGGGGGTCCGGGGGCAAGCTCCCCCGGGAAGATTTATTTTTAAATATTGAAGTTGAAAACATCAATCAGGTGCACTTTGAGAGCAACATTAAGAGATCTATGGAAACATCTCTCAACACCCATATGAAACAGAACTGTAAACAGATTTACTTTTTCTTTATGGATATTTTACAAATCACCCTTTTAATAGTATTTCATACCTGTTTTTCATTTATTCTCTTATTTTTTTATAACTATAATGATTAGATAAATGTGTGCCTCGGAAATAACTGTTTACATTAATGGTGACCAAACCGTTTGAGACCCACTGAGATAACTTAGACTAAAGTTAACTATCTAAACACTCAGAGTCCTTTAGTTCACTGAGTCTCTCAGTCTGACAGGAGAGGACTCTCCTCCACTTAGTTGTTGAAAAAACTCTTTATATCCGTTAGCGTAGCTCGCTAGCACCAGAAGCTAACAACTACGATTCTCCGGTACCGGTGCGCTCTCTCTCGCGCACGCACACAAAATGGCTCGTTCCACACACACACAGAGCCAAGCTTTAATGAAACATTTTTAATATATATATATATATTTTTTTAATAACCATTTTTCCTCTCGTGCCCCCCCTGTCATGCCTCCGCGCCCTCCACTTTGGGAACCACTGGGCTCTCTTTCAACAGAGCCGGCCAGCTAACCAATCAGAGCAGACTGGGCTCTGGTTTCAGACAGAGGGTGAAAAGAGGTGCTGCAGCACAGGCAGAGATACATAAAGAGCTTTTTGAACAATAAAGCATGAAAACATGTCCCATAAGAAGAACAAAATACAGTTAGGAAACTTGAATAATGAGCACGATAGGGCACCTTTTATTTAAATTTGCTAGGTTGAAAATGTATCGTTTTTTTAGTTGAGTGCAGGAAATGGAAGATGAATAAAAGCAGTGTTGTTAATCTGGAGATATGCTACATGATACCAACGCCATATTCACACCATGTGCAGTATGAGTTAAGGTGTGCACGATGGATAGTTATACTGTATAACTATCCATCGTGCACACCTTAACTCATGGAAAACATTAGAGTGAAATGTGGCAGAGCTGTAATGCAAAGTTGGAAGAGTGAAAATATAAAAGTAAAGGCCTATACCATAGACTGTATATAAATAAGGCCTATACTCTCTTTTATTTGGAGCTCACGCGACCCCATTTTAGCCCATCCATTCGTCTTGTTTAAATATTTTGTAAAAAAATAAATTGTTAAAGTATCCTACTGTCTTGTTCAGATCTTTAGCTGTAGAACAGGGTAACTTTGTGTGATATTCAGGATTCAGTTCAGATAGTCACCTGTTATCACTACACAGGTATGCAATAAAAACCCACTGTGGAAAAAAGGACAATTTGAAAAAAATGTAAAAGTAAAAGTAGTATATTTTAAAATATTTTTTACATTTGTAATAATGTCTATTATTATAATATTGAACACTTGATATCTGAACCATGATCTGAACACAGTCCCAGGGACGGACTCAGCAGAAACAGGAAGGAGGATTAAGACCAGCAGGCGGCAGTGATACAGCTGCAGTCAGACACCACAGAAGAAGAAGGAGAGCTACATGGCTAAGCTAAGTCGGAGTGCTTTTGGGTTTCCCGTTTGTTTTACTGACTGTTAAACTCTGGCTGCTGCTCCAGGATGCTGTTGGTTCTGTCTGAGGAACACAAGGAGCACCTCTCCTTCCTGCCGCAGGTCGACGCCGCAGGTCAGTAGCTGGTCCTGGGTCAGTAGCTGGTCCTGGGTCAGCCCTGGGAGATGACGGTCAGCTGACTGCAGACCTTCATCCGCTGCCTCCAGCTGTCATTAAGAAATACACTACTATACTATTACCTTTCTATAACCTAAGGATCTCAAAGAAGTCTACACAGTTTAAAGCGTCGTTTACGTTATGCTTGCTTCCAGTGTGTAAACGTCTTGAGTGTGTCTAATGTGTTTATTTTTAAAAAATATGGTTAACATGGTTAATGGATTATATAAAGCCAAGATATTATCTAATTTGCAAACGATTGACCATCCCAGCGCTTTTTACCAGTTTAAATATATTTAAAAGAGAAGCATTTTCCCACTCAAATGTCTTTCAGATCCTACCTTGTAACTAAATGTAATTATGATTAAAAGGAAAACTATTTGTATGCAGAAGATGTGTAGGCTACACACGGAGATGTGAGTGAGCTCCTTAAATGTATATCTGCCTCATATTAAAGCTCTTCCTGAAAATCTGCAGTCCAGTCAAAAGTATTTGAAAGGTAGACCAATTTCTCTGAAAAAGTAGTAGCCTATAGAAGGATAGTTTTATAAAGAAGCATACTCAAAATAAAAGCCCCACACATCCGTCTAGCTCCATACTGTGTGTGTTTCACCTTTCTGTGATCAACTGGGCCACTCTGTGCCACTGCTATCAAATACGTGTATGTTTAATGTGGGATGGAAGTGTTATTTTGATACCGGCGAGAAGAGTAGAAAAGTGCATGAAGGGCAGTGACTAAATGCATCCTTGTGTTTCTTTCCTCAGTGGTTGGGGAGTTCGGTCGCATAGCGCTGGAGTTCTTGAGGAGAGGAACCAGTCCTAAGATCTATGAGGGGGCAGCAAGTAAGAACACAGCTTTCATCACATCTTCCTTAGCAAGCAGCTCATTGGTCCACAGAGACACTACTCTGCACATTGTCATTTAGACAAACTGTATAAACAGGATTTATTAATGATGTTTTATAATTTCCTTAACATGGAGCTTTACCCAAATGCTCATTACTTCTGGGTAATGCTTATTGACCCACTGCTTGCAGGGAAGCTGGGTGTTTCTGTGGAAATGGTGCGGCATGGAGTGGAAGGCCTGATGTTCCTGATGACGGAGAGCTCCAAACACATGGTGACTCACACACACTCTGTTTCTCATTGTCTATAATGTCAATGCGCTTGATGTCAGTAGGCAAGGCTTTTTCAAGCTACAGCATGTAACATTTAGTGATGTGGGCCATTCTTTCTGAGTTGATAGAGGTATCTTTTTGCTGTGTGTCTATTTTTGTGTGTGTAGATCTCTGAAGTGGATTTCCTGGACTCTGTGCTGGTCTTGGGTTTCAGCGAGGAGCTAAACCAGATCCTCTTACAGGTGACTTTACTGTGTGTGATAGGTGTGTGATGAGCAGCAGAGTTTTAAACTTTGAATGAATAGGTGAGCTCTTCTGTATGTTGCAGCTCTACCTTCAGCACCACGCTCACATCCGCAGCATCCTGAGTCAGCTGCCCTCCAACCAGCCAGCCTACCACAACCTGGAGTGGAGACTGGATGTACAGGTGTGTATTTGTTTCTTTGCCCAATCATCAGATTATCTCTCTCTTTGTCCTGATTCATTTATATGAAAACTTGAAAATGAGCTGATCAGATTTTGGCCACTTTGTGATGTCAGAATGTTCTTTTGGGTTGTGCAACCATTAGCCAATAACCAACCAAGCAAACGCCCCACCTTATCATCTGCATCTCCTCCTAGAGCAGCATTGTGTTTTTTTTAAACCAATCCCTTCTCAGAGGGGCGTGGGGAGTGGCAGTTAATTTGTGCTGACACAGAATCTGCACTTTTTGTCAGCACAAAGCACATTATTCAATATAATGTGATGATTTCTTTGTGCATTTCTTCGGTGGGATACTTTCAAAATCTAACTTACTCTAACTTCAATCATTTACTGAGACCTGAGCAGCATCAAAACTTGTGTGCCTGCCACTATGAAACAGTGAAAAGGCGGGTCAGAAACACTTTTGGTTTTTAAATATATATGAATGTCCGAGCTTTATAAATAGCGCAAGTAGCCTTAGCCTGATGAAATTAGCTCAGCGCTAAAAGACGGCTAGCAGCTAATGTCTATATCAAGTGGTATTTTGGGCACTGGTTTTGATTGAACTTCTTCTTCTTCCATATTTGTCTCTGGTTTCCCTAACTTCTTCGGCAGTTGGCGAGTCGTGCAGTCCGTCAGCAGGTGGTTCCCATGCTGACGCTGCGTCTGCTCCTGAGTGGGGTTGGTGACGGAGTCTGTGCCCGCAGAGGGAAGGTTCTCCAGACGGACCCCAGCACCCTCCTGCACCTCATCTCCACACTGGAGGGCGCTCTGGCTGCCATGAAATCCAGCCACGCTCGGCGCATTTTTCGCAACATTAAATAACCCCCCTGGTTCGTTTTGTGTGTAGCCTGTGCACATCACATTACTGCCTCTCCACCTGGGTGTCTTGCTGGGCAGCTCCTGGATGGTAAAGGAGGCCTACTTCCATCAGGCTGCTGGCTTTATTACCCTGGGGTCACATGTGCCTGATGCTATAGACTGTATGGTATACAAGGATTCTACAGTGCTGCTGATATTGTTTTATCAGTTTGAGATGACATGAAAAGACTTTTGGTTGGTCAAAGCCAACAGTGAAGAGGCAGAAAGGCCTTGACTTCCATCTGTATTGACATGACTGGAAGTACTGTATGTTTCAGCACAGCAGAGCCGTTGATTATTATTATGAATATTAACATGTGTATTCAATAAATGTTTGTATTTGCAATAACAATGCCTACGAACCATTTATAACATGTTAAAAAAGTGTTGAAGAAAAATAAATCACTGGTGTCATTAACTATTTGTACTGTTTGCACGCATACAATGATATTGATCGATATCTTGTTGCGTATGAGTGTGAATAACCCATGCCTATGTTGATATTCCTCATAGGGACCCATCTGCCAATAGTATTATCATTCCAGGAACAGGTCACACTAAAATCTAAAATAAATGTTTTTGCTTTTACCTGTAGCGTTTGATTCATCTAGATTTGTTTGGTGAGTTGCCTGATGTTGGAAATATTAGTGATTGTCTGCCTTCTCTCCAATATAATAATAATAATAATAATGATACATTACATTTATAAAGCGCTTTTCCTGGTGCTCAAAGCGCATGCATTCCATCAAATATGATGGAACTAGATGGCACATGCTGTTTCCTGCTCAAAGCCAAAACAATTACCAAATAATAATAATTCAATAATTATAAATAAATAATATAAAAAACATTTAAAACCTACAAATGGTATGTTAGGTAGAAGTTATTTGGATAATATACATGAAAATAGTAATAAGTGCACACGGTTTATTAAATGATCATAAAAGGATACAAACACATTTAAAACAAAAAAACAAGAAGAAGAATACTTTCAGATTTGGCTATCAAGACATCCAGAGCATGCCCCCATAGTAAAGAAGTGCACATGAACGCACTGATAAATAAAACATAGCACAGATGGTGTGGTGTGCAGAGGAAGAGGAAGAGGAAGCAGCCCGGTGTCAGGCATCAGCTGACCGCCTCAGCCCTACAGGAAGTCGGTTGGCTAATTCAACATGGCTGCTGTCTGCGAATAGAGGAGGAGTAGTCCAGGCTATGAAACAGTCCGGTTTCTGACTCGGTTCCGTGTGTTAGCTGCTGTCGACGCTGCTCCGACATGGCCCAATGTGTTCAGTCTGTGCAGGAGTTCGTCCAGGACTCGTTTGTTCCCATGGTGGCCGTCTTGTGTAGTGAAGAGGCGGAGAGAGTGACTCGCAAGAACAACCTGAGTTTCGCTGAGCTACTGCGGCCTTTCTGCAGACTAACGTCCGAAGGTAAGGGAGAATGTTTACCCAGAGTGTCCGTCTCACACGAAGCTTTAGTGAGGGAGCTAGCGTCTTTAGCCTGTTGACATTAGCTCAGTGCTAGCAGGCGGCTAGCAGCGGTGTTGACCGAGCGGAGGGGATGAAGTCCAGACTGACACCTGAGAGGGCCGACTGACGGACACCTGAGCTCTGAGCTTCTGGAAGACACACAGCTAACATGTCTGCTGTTCTTCTTCTTCTTCCATTATCAAGAAATAACTTGACTATTCAGGCACATTATTGGCTTATAGGCTTGAGTTGCAGGCTACTTCCACAGAGCCAAGTCAACCGTGGTGACACGAACCACTGTCAACAGGAGGACAGAGCAGGACACAGGAACATACACTCCCACTCACATCATTCACCTGTTATCAGAACATATACTTACTACACAACACGTGTTTTATCACGTTATTACAATGCTATGCAACCTTACTTGACAACTGTAGCCCCTCTAATTGTTAAAGTGAGATAATTAAGGTTAAAGGTTGCATTCATGTCAGTCTGCTGCTGTATGTAAATGAGCTGGGCCTGGCCCTTAACATCAAAGACACTCTAAAACATGAATCAATAATCAAAATGTAGAAGGAGGATAATGAAAATCTTGAATCTGTCTGGGTTTTACCTCTGGTGTAATTTTGAAATAATGCTTTATAATACATTAAGATTGTTCGTATGCAGTCCATACACACAATTTGTAATATAAACTGGTTATATGATAGTAATTACAACTATATACATATTCACCCTCTCTGAATCATCCTGGAGCTTTCCTTTGCATGACGTCTGAGCAAATCAGGATCAATTTAGACAGAAACTGAACTTGCTGATGGGTTAAGCATAGGTTTAAATGAACATAATAACATGGATATGGGCCTCTGACTTTTTTTGGTAATATTACTCAGGATATCTAAAGTAGAATTGCCATAAAGAATTGAAACGGAGAACCGGTTTTACTGCTCATGTAGTGTGTTAATTTATTTTTCATCTCAAAGTAAAAGACCAACTTTTTACGACTAGTAAAATATGGATTATACAGTATATAATGTAGTATTACATATTTAATTATACTGACTTTTAGTATAATTAGGATACATTAATTATGGTCCATGGAATTAAAAGAAGACATGCTGCGTAGAGTTTTCAAAATGTAAATAGCCTGCATAACCAGAGGGGCCGTATTATGCTCATGTTCCTGTTCATTTGTGTATTTTGTGTCTCTACTGTGACACGTTTTCATGCTTTAATTTTTAAAAAGTGCTTTATTTTTCTCAGTCTAGCCCAGTCTGCTCTGATTGGTTAACTAACCCAGTTATTTTGTGATTTGTCAACCTCTTACAGATGTCCCGCCCCTTAGCCAATCACGTACAATATGTTTGAGCGTTATCCAATGGAAGCAAAGCATGAGTGTTACATAGCGTGATGCCACCATGTCACGGAAGTAAACAAAGGCCTACAATGGAGGTGTTTCTGGCAGGGGGGGGGTGTGTTTGTGGGAGACAAACTCCCTCTGGAGGGAACACAGGGATTTTAGCCTTTAACCCCAACAACAACAACAACAACAACAACAACAACAAATAAATGTCTTGTCTTCCTCTTTTCTAGGTCACATCCGGGACCCCAATAACCAGGTCCAGGTTGTGAAAAATCTGCGAATCTGTGTGAACAACGTGGTGACAAACCTAAACTCCCCATCTACCTTCAGCCCCGCCCAGCGCCGTATGCTCAATGAAGTGGTGTTATCCTGCCAGCCACAAGAGGGCGCTGCCACCAACGTGATCACTGCGGGAGACTACGACCTCAACTTCAGTGGTAAGACAAAGCTGGTATTATAGACACTTTCAATATTTTTATTTTATAGTTGAGATCTTTCTTTCAATATGAGAATCACTTACAGGCTCCCGAAGAGAAGTGCACACTCTTTTAATTGATTTGTGATTGATTGAGTGATTGATTGATTGTTAATTGATTATTCCTGTGTTGTAATAGTGGGAGATTGCAATGGTAATATTGAAAAACCTAAAGATGGTAGTGCTAAATAACTTTCATCCTAAACACGTTTGGGCTGGATGTTACATATCCAACACATTGTAAATATTAAGTTCTATCTATTTCTAAAGATCAACATATTTTTAAGGTTGTGGTGACTGTTGTTGCCCCTTCAGATTATTACAGTGTTTTAAAACAGCAATAATCCGACAGCGCTTAATCAATAAAAAACAAAACTTTTGACCCAAATGTAATGGATTTTTTTGACATTGCCCCCATTAAGATCACAGTTGTCACTGGTAAGAAAAACGCCCCATGGAAGAATGCTGCAGAGCTAATATCTCAAACAAAGAGATTGTAGAAAGTCAGAACCCAGGCTCATTATAGGCGCGTTCACACCAAGTACTTTGCCGTACTTAGTTCCCGGAGCAGATCGCGTTCACACCGGAATAAGTCCCTGAGGGAGGATTAGGCAAATGAGCCGTTGACGGCACTTCTTCTTCTTCTGCTTTGGGTTTACTGGCAGTCCTCAAACCACTTCACGGCGTATACTGCCACCCGGAGTCCCCGGCCGGAAGTCCCCGGAGTTAGGGACTGGCTTCAGTAGAAGCTGCTGGGACTCCCAGCAGCTTCTACTGAAGCCTTCCGAGTAAATCTCCAGAACGCCGACACCTCCTCATCTCCACCGCTCCCATGTTATATTTTGTGTTGCCATAAGTGTTTCTGCGCTGGGCTAATGCTAATAATGCTAATAATGCTAATTGCAGCAAATACAATGGCGGCTTCAAAAAACCTTTCTGAGTTTTACGGGGCGTGGTTTGCAATTCGCACAGCCAATCAGAAATTGGAAGCTTTTTCTCCCAGGAAAGTACCACCTCTCTAGCAGGGACTGAAAAGGGGTGAAAAGTTTCGCAAAAAAAAGTTCTAGTTCCAGATCTTTTTGGTGTGAACGCAAAATCCCAGGAACTATCGGAACTATTCCTGGGAAAAGTACTCTGGTGTGAAAGCGCCTTATGATACATCTGGAGAGAGGCTTTGCATCTATAAAGTGCCAGGCAATCCTTTTTCTCTGAAATCAGTAATGTACTAAGTTACTGTGTTCTACAGACTGACCCCTGTGTTCAATATTAGTCCCTCCTAACCTGTTATCTGCCACGTCATTCAATGATGTTGCTTTTTTTTGGTCAAACAAAGCTAAAAATAAGATAGAACGTTTTTTAGCTCCTCTGGTTAAAAAGATATATCATCTCTGCCTCTGCAGAAATGTTCAGCCTCTAGATAAAGCAACCTGTACATAAATAGTACGGAAACTTTAGGCCTACCACCTGATGTCCCTGGAGGTAATTGATGGATTTAACATGTTTTGTCATCGTTGCAGCTTGTGAATTATTTTGGCAGTAGCGCTCATAGTTCCCTTCTCAATCATTGCATACCGTCTTTCGCGTTGTGGAGGAGGTGTTAGGAACTTTCTGGAACAATAACGTAAACAAACGATGACGTCTGAAACATTGCCTTGTAACATGGAACATTTCATGGACCAAGGCATAGGACTTGCAATGGAACAGGTTGTTGAACACGCCATGGTACACGTCATGGAACAATGCATGGAACAAGGCATGCAACACACCATGGTGAACAGTGGTACACACAATCGTTCTTGTCATGTAACAAGGCATGGAACATGGCTTAAACACGCCATGGGACACACCATGGAACTTACCATGCAACAAGCAATGGAACTTATCACAGAACATGCCATGGTACACAATGAAACAAGCCATGGAACAAGCCATGGAACAAGGCATGGAACTCGCCCTATAACACGCCATGGAGCACATCATGGTACAGGCCATGGTTAGCACAATGGTACACGCCATTCTCCCAGCCATGGAACATGCCATCAAACACGTCAAGCAACATGCCATTGAACCGATGGTCTCACTAATGAATTAACTTTAAATACGTTTGTCAACAGGTTATACAGCACTCAACTCCAGAGAGCAGTTCCAAACCCCCCCCCCCCCCCCCCGGGCATTTCACTAACTACTAGTTTTCATCATCACCGCTCTGTATACACAACAGCAACAGCACATCAATGTCATTGAATTTTTAGCAAAGCACTTAGGTTGAGCTAAATGCGTTGGTGTTGCCAGTAAGATGTATGACATTATTAGATGATCAAAGATTGTATTTCAGAACGTGTAAAGTATACAAATAATTGATTTGTGAAAAGTAAGACCACAGGTGCTCTGCAGTGTGTTGGCACAGGGATTTATATTGTCCATAATATTTCTCCAAGTTATTGTTAACACTTGAGTTGATATTTGCCTATGCATATAGATCAATGAAAATAACTGAATACAATTCATTTAAGTGTGTTTTAGAGGTCGTCCTCATTTGTCTACATCAAATGAGCATACACTTACAGTTTGACCTCAAAATAAAGACCAGCTCGACCTTACACACAAATTGGACTCTTCCTGTATTGATCAATAAACTGAACTAGGAAAATTCAAAAATGTATGCAATCATATTACAATACTATAATGACATTAAATGAAACTCCTCCCTGTTTTCTCCCGTGATTATCTGTAAATTCTGTAAATGAAGAGACCATACATGAAATGGGATGTTGCTAACATTAGCGCTGGCTGTCTGCTTCCACCTATCAGATCACTCTCTTAAAGCTAGCCTCCCCTGGTACAGTGCCTGGAGAGAAACACTGTCGGAAGTCAGCACCTCCCAGCACTACACAGGTATCACTATCTCCTGGCTGATGTGTGTGTAGCTATAGCCCTCTCAGGTATCACAGTTTCCTGGCTGGTGTGTGTGTAGAGATAGTCCTCTCTTCCTCTTCTAGTTCACTGTCTCTCTGCTGTTTACCTTGTGGTGGGGTTTTCCTTTGCTATTGTGATTGCTAGTATAAAATGACAACTTTGTTATTTATGACTTAGGATCAGATAAATAATCAATATGTACGCACAATAAGCATGCACACACCTTTCCCCTCACAAGTGTTATTTATGAAAGAGAAAGGTGTCACCTCACCCAGACTTCAGACCAGCGTGCACACTTTTGTAAAGCAAACTACAGGTGAAATGATAAGGTGTGTGCATTCACTATTGTCAGTAGGAACTCTGTTGTCACTTTTTGGGGTTTTTTACTTGTTTATATGTGACTTAAAAGTTTGTTTATATCTTGCTGCTAGTTTCTTTTAAGCACATGTTTAAGGGTTTGTCACACAGCCATGTGAGTAATGCAGATCAGGCACGGCTCACATGGTGCACCGGCTTTGTTTCTCCTAGAGACTCAAGGTATGTGTATTGCTTTTTTCTGCTTGTCACATGCAATTCTAGTAAAGTAGACATTTTGACAGTATGTTGACATTATACCAGTAACATTAAATACTTTTATATATGTTTATATACAATATTACTCTAAGGTCTTAGAGCTTACTTTACTGGAGAGACCTCCAGCTCCTTCTTCTCTAGTGGTCCGTAATTCTATTATCAGGAATGTCAGGAGAAAATTGGCAGGGACGCACCATTGTTTTCTGGCGCTGAGGTGTCCGACATAACAGCATCCTGTCAATCCTGGCCAGCTGTCCATCCATCTGTTTAAATAGCCAATGAGATTCACCCGGTGCTCTGGTGACACCTCCTTTAGAATACAAGCTTCATTGAACAGATGAAAGCAACATGCGGTAATCCCCTATGTCTTACTTTATCCTGGTCGACTCGAGGCAAAGAGATTAGAATCTTATAAAAGCTAATATCCTGGCCCCAGCCTGTGACAACTTGAGAACTGGAACCGTCCTACACTAACTCTGAGTATAACCCACCACAGAGAGAACTTGGTTATCTGGCAGGTGAATATTATTCACAGGACTGAAAGGAATATGGTTCAAACAGACCAATTTCTCCACACTTTTTTAATTTTTTATATATAAAACAGCATTGAAAAAACCAACACACTGGGTTTTCAAACAACGTTTTCCTGTTAATAGTTATTTCATTCTTAGCCATAGGGGGTTTTAGTAAACGTTGGAAAATCCACTGTTGGGGTACCTCAAGGCTATATATTAGGACCTCTTTTGTTCAACATTAAAATCAATAATGTGTCATCTGTTCAAATATATGCAGATAACATGGTAATATGCTCATTCTAAATCAAAACAGCTAGATGCTTTACAACATTTTTGTCGAACATTGTTTGTTTGCAAAATACTGCAAGCTCCAACTTCTTCACACTCAAACAGTTGTTTTAACGGCTCCTGGTCAAACGAGACAAACAAGATCATCGAGGGAGGTTTCATTAAACATTGTTCAACAAAAACTACTGGAGTGCTATCCCTACAATTATTAGAGTGTATTACTTTAAGTCAGTTTAAAATAAATTGTTAAAAGACAGACATTGCCATTGATATATATATTTATATGTATATGTCAGTAAAGATGTTGTAAGAAGATGCACTTGTTCTTTTTAGTAATCAAATGATGACAATTATCTGGGTAACATACAGAAGAAGACAATATCTGATAATGTTTTGCTGAAAGAAATCCTCTATCTTATATTTTCTTTGTGTTTCTAGCGACAACGCCATGGTTTGAAGCCTACAGGGAGAACTTCCTGCAGTCGATGCCTGCGTCGGAACATGAGTTTCTCAATCACTACCTCGCCTGTATCCTTCTGCAAGCACACAAAACGAATGCAATATGTTATTTAGAAAGTGTACTTTTCTTTCCTCTGTGTGAAAAACCTACTGTAGAGGGAAGCTGAAGGAAAATGAAGATAAAAGGTTGTGCTGCATGTGTGTTGTTAGAGTAGTGAACAGTAGTCCGAATGTTCCTGGTGAATGTTAAAGGTCCTGAAGACGTGATTTCAGATGTGTTTCTGGGAAAATAAATAATGGTACCCTTACAAACTTGAATGTCCCAGATTGGATTAGAACTGTTGCCTAATCCTGATTCCCGCAAAGATATACATGACATCACCTTTTCCAGTTCACTTTAAAACTCTGGAAAGCTCAGACAAAAACTAAAATACAGAAACATTAGTCTGTTAATTTATCCACCACCTAACTGCCTATTTGCAGAGCCTTTTAAGCATATTGAACACGTGGGTGGATGCTGTGAAGCAGTTTGTGTGGGAGGCTAAAATGAGATTGGCCTGTAAGGCTAAGGTTGGTCCAGCATCTGTCAGCTGCATATCAGAGATGTCATTAGCATCCTGACACAGTCACTGTAGCTGTTAAATATTAAACTACTTCTGAACGACACAGTTGTTATTTTTCAGTCCTTTTCAAGTATATATTAGCCACAAATACATGATTTATCTTATTAGGTTGATTTCAATTGAATTCTTTTTCAAAAGACTTGGTTTACGTATTAACTTCAATTAGTTCAGCTGAAGTCCTTGGATCCCATAGGCTCTCCTTTTCTTCTCCGATTGCTCCACATGGTTGTATGTCCTTGACGGAGGATTCTTACAGGCCTACTGGTGGTGTCCTCTACTGAGGCCGTCCCTGTGGAGCAGTTCCTCAAGCTTTCCCAGGAGCAGCACAGGGTTCAGCACAGTGGAGACTACACCAACCCCAAGTGGTTTATCCCCAACACACTCAAGTACTACGTCCTACTGCATGACATGAGCGAGGGGGACGAACAGAGGTACTGAAAGGAGCTTCACTATGTACATGTGTATTTATATCTGTTGTCGTGCAAAGCATCACTTTTGGCATTAACAGTTAAATATTCCATAGTGTGCTATTTCTTTGATGGAGAATTTTGAATGACTAATCATGGAGTTTGGGCTCATTCTTGATTTAAAAGCATTCAAAACTTGATGAATGAAAAGCAAGCGATGTTGATGATCAACAACTATAACCACAGCAGAGCCCAAGTTTAAAAAAGAACTACTGAAGATTAAAAAGGGCAAT
This sequence comes from Gobionotothen gibberifrons, assembly GCA_943591055.1. Taxonomy (NCBI): domain Eukaryota; kingdom Metazoa; phylum Chordata; class Actinopteri; order Perciformes; family Nototheniidae; genus Gobionotothen; species Gobionotothen gibberifrons. The sequence goes on along the minus strand of CALSBZ010045315.1, from coordinate 9,423 downwards.
GTTCTTGAATGGCTTTTATTAAGACTAAGCTGCCGAGTGTAATCGTTGTTCCTGCTCCCTCTCCAGGGCGGATTCAGTGTACGAGGATATGAAACAGAGGTATGGTCATCAGGGCTGCTATCTGTTAAAAATGAACTCTCGTACCATCTCAGCCGAAGAAGATGAACAGATTCCAGACCCCTGGAGTCAATACCTGCAGAGGAACAATCTGCAGAGCCAGGTAAACCCTTCTCCGAGCACAGAAGCTCTGTTGTGTGGCTTGTGTTAACGTTGGGACATGATTGCAGGATGTGCTTGTGTTAACGTTGGGACATGATTGCAGGATGTGCTTGAGGATGGAGCAGCAGCTGTGAACAGTGCTGCTGCTGAGAACAACATGAATGAAGTGGACTCACCAGAGAAAGGTCAGTCAGTTGCACAGCTTCTTCTTACACTGCCTTTGTAGCTTGATCGTGGCCGCCGCCGTTGTCTGCCGTGTGATATCCCGATGAGGGATCACGCCACATGGCACTTTCCAAAAGGACCGTGTTGATCTCCCGGGCCGGGAGCCCCCGTGTTTACGGAAGGGCTCTTTGGATCTCCTTGGTCACGTGGGTGAGGAGTAGTCGTGGCGTGGCTGCTTCTTGCTCACCCCCAGAGGAAATAACACTGTCCCACACTCCCCGCCCCCTCTGTAAACTCCAGTATAGGAGCCAGCAGCTGGGCGCGTGCACGTGAGTGGAATAAACCGAAGTGCTGTCAAAACACTGTGCGGGTTCAGGAGAGAGTGATGTGTGTGTGAGAAATGCATTCAGTGAAAACGATTGCATTTATCCCAGAGTAAGAGTCATCTCTCTCCACATTTCCACTTTTCACCATAATGTCCGTTTCAAAGAGACGGCATTAGGACAGAGCCGCGGCCCCACGGGAGCGTGCCGCGGTGCGTTCAAGGACCTCAGTAGAAAATCGGCCCTTTTCTGTGTCAGCCCCCATGCCAAAACTCCCTTCTTATGGAAGGTTTGGCAGCGGAGTAGGCCACCAGAGAATACTACAGCTTCTTAGCTGTGGCTCCAAAGCTGCTGGCATGTCCCCTGAACACAGTTTTGTGGGGAAGGGAAGCCCCACAAAAGCTGTGTACTGACAGAGTAGAGGGGCAGGACACTGAGACTGGGTTACTCACTCCAGCTTTGCAGCGTCCCTCCTCCATTCAGGGGCAATAGAGAGTCAAATCTATCATCCTGGGAGGAGATAGGTTTCCTTTCAACAGGAAGTCGAAAAGAGGCCCTGTTGCATGAACGGTGGGTTACGTATTGTAACCCTAGTTCTAGAGTGATGTGTGTGTGAAAAATGCATTTAGTAAAAACGATGGCATTTATCCCAGAGTAAGAGTCATCTCTCTCCACATTCTACATTTCCCCCATAATGTCTCGTTGAGATCGGCAAGGCCGTTTTTCATACGATGTTAATGGGAAACCCATTATGAGGCGCGGCCCCCGTGAGAGTGGCCGCGGTGCGTTCAGGGACCTCCGCAGAAGAACAGTCGGTTACGTAGTGTAACTCTAGTTCTAGAGTGATATGTGTGTGTAAAATGCATTCAATACAAACGATTGCATTTATCCCAGAGTAAGAGTCATCTCTCTCCACATTCCACATTCCCCATAATGCCCTTTTCAAAGAGACGGCATTATGATGACGCGCCCCCGAGAGCGGGCCGCAGTGCGTTCATGGACAGAAGAAGCTCAGATTGATGCCTCTTTCTCTCTAAGAGAAAACAGCATTATGGCGGAGCGCACACTCTCACGGGAGCGTGCCGTGGTGTGTTCAGGGTCCTCAGTGAACAATCTGCCCTTTCTGTGTCAGCCCCCCATGGGTCAAACTTCCTTTTATAGTATATTGCACATCCCCTAACACAATGTTATGGGGAATGGAAAATCAGTGGTGTATTAACAGAGCGGACGGACAGGACACTGAGACTGGGTTATTCACTCCAGGTTTGCAGCATCCCTCCTCCGTTCAGAGGCATGAGAGAGGCAAATCTGTCATCCCAGGAGGAGATAGGTTTCCTCTCGGCATGTGCACTCTCAAGTCAGAGAGAAGGGGCACTATTCCCTGTACTTCCTGGCTCCCAAGAAGACAGGAGAATTCAGGCCCATTCTGGATCTTCAATGCCTGCACCAGCACATTGCATGCAAGAAGTTCCATATGTTAACTATGAAACAGTTACTGGGACTGTTGCAGCCAGGCGATTGGTTCACAACCATCGACCTGAAGAACGCTTACTTTCATGGCGAAATTGCTCCAAAACACAGAAAGTATTTGCGTTTTGCCTTCCAGGGGGTAGCCTACGAGTACAACAGACTGACGTTTGGCTACTCCCTATCCCCACGCACGTGTAGCTACGGCGCTGCAACCGCTGCGGGACCATGGCATGAGGGTGTTATTTTATCTGGACGACCTCATAGTCATGGCCAGGTCCAGGGAATGGGCAATGTTTCACACAGCCCAATTGATCCTACACCTAACCAAGTTGGGTTGAAAAAGAGTGGCGGTCAATTGGAAGAAGAGCTCCCCCATACCTCACCAGCAGGTAGAATATCTGGGGGTGATGCTCGATGCAGGCAGACTACGTGCCACCCTGACAGAAAGCAGACAGGCATCCCTGCTGCGGGCAGTCTGCAGGCTGCGTCAGGGGGCCACGGTGACAGCTTTGATCATCATGCAGACTTTGGGTCTCATGACGGCTGCTCACGCCGTAGTGCCACTCAGACTCCTGCATGCACGTCACATGCAGAGGTGGTTTACCGGCCTTCGTTTAGATCTCAAGACACAAACGACGTCTGGTGACCATCCCCCCCTCAGTAGAGAGTAACCTCCGATTCTGGGGGTCCCCAGAGAATCTGCGGAGGGGAGCTCCACTGGGGCAAGTGACCTCCTATATCACAGTCTTCACAGACGCTTCAGTGACAGGATTGGGGGGGGACGTGCCTAGAGAGCTGTAGGTGGTTGCTGGCCTCTGACAGAGGCTCGGCACAGCAACCTCCTGGAGCTGCAAGCAGTGATTCTGGTCCTACAGCACTTCAAACCCTTAATACAGGGCAAACATGTGCTAGTGAGGAGCGACAACCGCACCACAGTGGTGTACATCAACAGGCAAAGCGGAGTCCGCTCAATAGCCTTTTTGACCGCAGCAGAGAACCTGTGGTTGTGGGTTTCACATACTGTGTTGTCTCTAAGGGCCCTGCACATCCCGGGACGGGAGAACGGGGGGGCCGACCTCATGTCAAGAGGCGGACCCCTGCCAGACGAGTGGAGGCTTCACCAGGAGGTGGTGAAGCAGGTCTGGACTCAGTTCGGGAGAGCAGAGGTGGACCTGCTCGCCAATCGGCGCAACAGCCACTGTGCCCTGTGGTTCTCCCTGGCCCGGTGGGACAATCCGCCCTTGGGGGTGGACGCATTTGCACACGAGCCATGGCCAAGGAAGCTGCTTTACGCCTTTCCACTGCTGCACCTTATCCCCCCCCCCCCCCCCCCCCCTCCTGGATAGGGTGAGGCGGGAGCAGCTGTCAGTCATCCTAGTGGTCCCAGATCACCGCCTGGCGCCGTGGTACGCGGGGTAACACAGATGATGGTGGGCCAGCCCTGGGCTATTCCTCAGGTCTGGGGAGCGCTGTCTCAGGAAGCAGGGGCAATAGGGGCGTTACCCACTCTGGGCCAACCTCTCCAGGCTTGGCTCCTGAGAGGGACAGGCTGAGACAGGTGGGGCTGTCTGACAACGTTATTCAGACTATCCAAGCAGCAAGAGCAGAATCCACCACAGCCTGTTCAGGCCAGAGTGGGCGGGATTCCGGCGATGGTGTGAAGGAAGGAGTCTAGAGCCTCTGTCGTGTACGCTGGGCTCTATTCTTACCTACTTACAGATACTGGTGGACAGGGGGCTGGCTCATTCCACAATTAAGGTGTATGCAGCAGCCATTTCGTCCTGCCATGAGGGATTTGGAGGCAGGTCAGCCTTCAGTCAGCCGCCTATGTCGCGGTTTTTGCAGAGGGTCAGGAGGCAGCGCCCAGTAGTGCACGCCTCCGCCTCACAGTGGGACCTGCCGTTGGTGCTCGAGGCTCTGGTCACAGAACCATTTGAGCCCCTGGAGCTCTCCTCCCTGAAAGCACTGTCATGGAAGACAGCATTGCTACTTGCCTTGACTTCAGCCAAAAGAGTGTCCGAGCTGACCGCTCTGTCGGTGCACCCAAGCTGCCTTTTGATCCGGGGTGACCGTAGCGGGGCGACACTCAGACCGAACCCCTCCTTTACTCCTAAGAGCCTAAGGAGTTTGTTCAGGTCAAGGGCTATTCAGTTAGGTGGCTTTAATCTTCCACCCCATATTGAGGCCAGGGAGGCTAAATTGCACCTCCTCTGCCCAGTGCGTGCGCTAGCATGTTATGTAGAGCGCACGGCTGCCATTAGACGCACTGAACAGCTGTTTGTGTGCTTTGGGGATGGTGTGGCTGGAAAAGCTCTCTCCAAGAAGCGCCTAACAGGATGGCTATGCGGGTGCATTACACATGCCTATGGACGGGCGGGGAGAGCCCTCCCCACTGGGGTCCGTGCGCATTCTACACGGGCTGTGCCTGTCTCAAACAGCCTTATTCAGCAGTGTGAGTGTAGAAGATATATTCACGTCGGCGTCTTGGTCTACGCCAGGCTCCTTCATAAAATGTTATCTCCTGGACATGTCTGGCTCCTTCTCGTCGTCTGTGCTTGCCGAGGCAACGCATGACTGGTGAGAGGGAAGGTGGCTGTGGGTCAGCAGGTGTCTGACCCCCCCCCCCCCTGGACATAAAGCACTTGTTTTTTCCCATGCTCCTGAGGGACTCGGGAGACATGGTGCGCAATCAGCCCCATACAGGGCTGGAGGCAGGCTGGGAGAGCCTTCCTCACTATTGTCCATGCCCACTCTACACGGAGCGTGTGTGAGTGTGGGGGACATGGTGCACTTATGTTTTCCCATGCTCCTGAGGGACCTGGGGAACATGGTGCGCGGTAGGCTCCAGACGGAGTCTCCGCACAGATCTTTTCCATGCACACTCTACACGAGGTAAGCGTGTGTGAGTGTGCCTTATCCAAATTGCGGCCCCGACTTCTCTACGGTTACAACCGGATGGGAGGAAGTGGGATGCAATGGATGTTAGCCAAAAGCCGGTCAGGGACGGTGTGGTGGGCCGATGTTGTTGGATGACAGGGCGTGTATACATCGGGGCTCCGCCCACTGTACCCATAGAGTCCAGTAGAGGGCGGAGCCTGTGTGAGATATAACAGGGGGTTACGTATTGTAACCCTAGTTATATAAGCACAGGCGGAGCCCTCTACCTGGGGGCCCTGTCTTTCCTAGTCCGCTCGCTGAAGAGTGTAAAGGATAGTGGGCGGCGGGTGTAGCCGCCTTTATATACTGTGGCCTGCGCGCGCATTCAGGTAGGCTCGCCCCGATTGGCCGGCTACGTTTACGTAAACTCAGTAGGTGAAAGCACGCACAGCATGATAGAGAGTAGTACCCATAGAGTCCAGTAGAGGGCTCTGCCTGTGCTTATATAACTAGGGTTACAATACGTAACCCCCTGTTTTATTGTGAAATCTTCTAGTTCATCTGGTAAATTGGTTGCTGTGAATATTAAAAGCTTTAAATATCCGGCAGTGGCTCAGTCCGTAGGGGCTTGGACTGGGAGCTGTAGGGTGGAGTGTGGACTGCTACTTGGAGAGGTCCCAGTTCACCTCCTGCCCTGCCGTGGTGCCCTTGAGCAAGGCACTGGACAACCCCCTTCCCCCCTCACTCCCATTGCTCCCCGGGCGCTGTACACTAGCTGCCCACTAGCTGCCCACTGCTCCTGGTACTAGACTCCTGGTGCTCGGATGGGTTAAAAGCAGAGAACACATGTCACTGTGTGCTCAGCATGTGAGACCATTACAGAGGGGTTCGTCCCTCCCATTCTATCTATAAGTGTGAGAACACCAACGCTTTGTATGTGATGAATGAGGCTGGTTTTCACACTGTTTGCCACACTGGTGCAAGCAGTAGCTCATCCGGTAGGGGCTTGCTTTGGGAGAACCGGATGGTCACATGTTCAATTTCCAACATTGACCAAACAATGTATAAATATAAGTAAGTGGACTACAGAGGTGCCAGTTCACACCCTGTTCACTACCATAGTGTCCTTGAGCAAGACCATACAACTGATCCATGACGCCAAACCTTTGCTCCGATGTGAATCTGTGTATTTGAACTGTAACTGTATTCAAAATGAACTATGTCTTCTTCTTTTAATACAGACGGAGCACCCATCAGCCTGGAGAGCCACCCTCTGCAGCTGGACACAGCGAGCAGCCCGGGGAGCCTGCCCCCCCCTCAGTGCTGCTAACACTGAGCTGAAGAAAGCCGCTCCTGAGGGGGGGGGCTGCAGGGAGCCACGGGACATGTCTGACCCTTAATGACCACGGCCACATCAGACAGTTCATCCAAGAGTTCACCTTCAGGGGCCTGCTGCCTCACATCGAGAAGAACATCAGGCAGCTCAACGACCAGGTACAGCTCCGAGGCTCCACATGCTTCAACCGTTCACTCTGAATCACACGCAGATAGAGAAACTCCATGGTTTATAAATACTAAACAAACTAAGCTATAAGTGACGGAGACCAGATGGCGATTCCACTCTGATCATTTTTTAGAATGAATGGCATGGAGCTGTGAAACGGTGTTGCTTTAAACGTTATCCTTCCCTCATAAATGTGCTAAGAAAACTAATAAAACTAGTTTCAGTAAAGAAAAATCAACTCAACAGCAGCACAGACTTCAGCCTCCGAAATATCTATACCGAAGGAGAATTTGCTGCATTTTAAGCTACATGTTCCCATTTGTGTGAATAGTTTAAGTAAATATTCAAACACATTGCATTTGAAACTGGTTTTGCCTTTTTATATCTTTCAGTTTCTTTTGTTGATACGTTTGTGTTGTGGTGCCTCTCTCACCTGCCTCTCTGTGTCCACAGCTGGTCTCCAGGAAAGGTCTGAGCCGCTCTCTGTTCACTGCCACAAAGAAGTGGTTTGGAGGAGGGAAAGCTCCAGAGAAGAGCATCAGTGAACCAAAGAGCACATGTGGCCTGCTGTAAGCATCACACTCCATCTGACTCTTGAGGCTCCCTTACTCAGTCACATTGTATTCATCGCTGCTTTGACTTTTCAGATATCCCCCAGAAGCCCCGGAGCTGCAGATCAGGAAGATGGCCGACCTGTGTTTCCTGGTCCAGCACTATGAGCTGGCCTACAGCTGTTACCACACTGCCAAGAAAGACTTCCTGTCGGATCAGGCCATGCTGTATGCTGCCGGGGCTCTGGTAAGAACACATTCACCGTCTAACTCTCTGCACAATGACCATGAGTTTCCAGCATTGATTACAAAAACCTAATCATGGTTTGTCCTCATTCCTCCGTACCTCTTGTGTAGGAAATGGCTGCAGTGTCAGCCTTTCTGCAGGCAGGGGCTCCCAGACCGTATCCAGCACACTACATGGACACGGCCATACAGACGTACAGAGATGTCTGCAAGTAAGACCTGTTACACAATGTTTGTCTGCTCTCTCACGGTTTCACTGTGATGCATACATGAGAGTATTCCCTTGTAGCTTATCCTTTGTATCTCCTATCCTTGTGTCTTGCCATAATCAAGCATTGCAACATGTCTTCTCTTCAGGAACATGGTGCTGGCTGAGCGCTGTGCGTTACTCAGCGCCGAGATACTCAAGAGTCAGGCCAAATACTCTGAGGCTGCAACTCTCCTCATTAAGATGACCAGCGAGGTGAGGAAGCCGCTTCATAATTAGTCCTGATGTACGTCTCGGGTGCACTGCACACGTCACTTTAATGAAAAGTCCATCGTATAGTGTTCTCATATACACAGGCTGGAAAACTGATAAATGGACTGTTGAATGCAATTTGTTACCACAAATGAACTTCTCAGTAAGTCACGTTGCAGCATGTTGTGTTGTTATGCAAATGAGAATTGTCCTATGAATTGCAGAGGATTCAAACTACTTTGTTTGTTTGTGCAGGACTCTGACCTGCGCAGTGCTCTGCTGTTGGAACAGGCTGGCCACTGCTTCATCAACATGCGTAACCCTATGGTCCGCAAGTTTGCCTTCCATATGATCCTGGCTGGCCATCGCTTCAGCAAAGCAGGACAGGTGAGCCTTTTAAGTCTTACTCAATCTGGTCCAATGTCCTTGTTTCCTTTGTGTGCTATTGCTAACACGTGCAATCCCAGGTTGTTTGTGTTTTCCATTTTATTGCAACAGTTTTCTGTCAGCATGCATGTGTGCTTCAGTCAAGCATACTAGTGAAGCCCACAGGAAAGACTGTGGCCGTCGTAGCACATTTCCGTAGTGGCCAGGCTGTGGTACTATAACACGAGATGCCGTTGTGTGAAAATACATTGGGAATAAGAGATCTGTAAATCAGCGTTTTCTTAGCCCTTAGTGAATTCATTCAGTCCTATAAGTTCTAACTTGCGCTGAAAGCCGTATTCAGAGTTATTTTCCCTCATTTGACTGAGCAGAGGCGTGACCTGTGACTTGGAGGCGAGGCTTAAGAAAAACGCAAGAGAGTCGTGAAAGATCCACATATTTGGCTTTCTGAGCAACTGGCATAGGAACAACGGGCCCTGCCTCTCATAGATCCATGGGACATAGACGTTCTGCTTTTATGGTGTAATATCAATTAGATTCTGGACGAAACTGAGAATGTTCAGGTTGCACTTTTAAATACACTTGTGATACTTTATTGACTTACTGTTGTTGTTGTTGTTGGAAAATATGTGAGGGTAATCCTGGGGTTATACGTACTACAAGAAACATAAAGATGTCATTCCAGGAAATGAGGATCTATTATGAAACGTCTCGTGCGACATGATAAACTTCACTCTCTTTGTTAATGCTCTACTCCACGGTCTCTGCACACAGAGGAGGCACGCACTGTGCTGTTACTGCCAAGCCATGCAGGTGTACAAGGAGAGGGGCTGGTCTTTGGCGGAGGACCACATCAACTTCACTATCGGCCGTCAGTCCTTCACACTCAGCCAAGCAGAGAACGCTGTGACGGCCTTCAGACAGATCCTGACCAATGACAGCAGGCAGACAGCCACACAGCAGGGGGCCTTCCTCCGGGAATACCTCTATGTTCATAAGGTACCGGCTCTGACGGAAAGCCATCTCTGGAGCCCTGTTGTGTGTTACCAGAGGTTCTTATTGAAGACGCTCTATTTAAAGAAGATACGCATGTTATTCTGTCTTCAGGGGGTCTTCATGGGGTCTACCTCTTTCAGAATCTGTAAACCATTTGTATGTTCTCCAAACTGGGTCTTTTTTTTGAAGTATTTTAGTATATGGTCATACGTTAATAAGAGAGCA
>CALSBZ010045311.1:9330-19596 GCA_943591055.1 Gobionotothen gibberifrons | reverse complement strand
GGGGGGGGGGGGGGGGGGGGGGGGGGGGGGGGGGGGGGGGGGGGGTGCAGTGGAAAACCCTAATAAGCATCACATTATAAAGATGAGTTTGTAAGGAAATAAAATAGATACATTAATAATGAACATACCGTTATAGCACACTTTGATCTAATCACATTAACCCATATTATCCTCCTAGTGATGTTAGAACAAACATGCTGCTAACATATCAATTAGTAAGTCAGAGGGGTACTTACAATGTACTTAAAATACATTTAGTTAATAATACATAATTTCCCTTTAGTAACATTTTCAATGCAGTATTTACTGAAATTTAGTATTTTTAGTATGTGGTCTAGTTAGTACCTTGAATACTTAATCTTAAACTAATGATGCTATCTATCACATTTCAGTTATATACAATTAAAACTAGCTATCAACATGAGATTAACATATTAATTAATATAATATGAAATCATATTTTTTTTGGGAATATTTTAAAACACAAATATCAGCGACTATAAACAGGAAACAATGTGGAAAACAAGGTAGAATAATTATATAATACTTATAAGAATAAATGATTTTTATTATAAAAAACACACAATTCTCACTGAATTGCCAAATATTTTAAATATATAATCATTTTTTTTCAGACACGTGTGATATATTTGATAACATTTTATACATATAACGAATTATATTCCAAAATGTTAGTTACCTTCCTCGTTAAATTATGATTTATTAGAGAATTAGGATTTACCATGTACTCTTGGAGAGACAAGGAGGGGTGGGAAACGTCTCGGGGGCGCGCACTCCACCGTCCTGACGTCACGGGAGCGCCCGAGCAGTGGGGAAGCCACCAGTGGAGGAGCGGGCACAGACGGAAAAGAGGGAAAGAGAGACAGGAGAGAGAGACAGGAGACAGACAGCGAGACAGGAGACAGCGAGACAGATACGAGGCAGGAAGACAAGCCCCGACAGAGAGCGTCTCATCCCAGCTGACCGTTTGTTGTGCAATGGTAGACAAATCCCGCCACTTGACAGCGCCAGAATAGCCGGAGAGGAGATGTGACTGGCCTTCTTCACACAGAGCTTATTTCACAATCAGCGGGCAGCACAGTACACACAGCCGCAGTGAGTATGCGAAGTTAGCTAGCAGTCCGAGGAGTGTGTGCGTGTATACATGCTTATTACACAGGCCTAAGTGTGTGTGTGTGTGTGTGTGTGTGTGTGTGTGTCAGCCAGCCTCACGTGCACACCGTCTGTGTTTGTTTGCGTCGTGTCAGTCACGTCTGTGTAAAGGGGGACGCCAGCGGTAGATTAAACCGTGATGCCCGCTTTGAGGTGCACAGTTTCCAGGTCAGCTGTGAGAACCTCGGCTGGTTCTATTAAAGAGCAGGGTTTCAACCACACTTGTCAGTATGATACATTTTGTACTAAGCGAGCCCATTCAAAAACGGCGTTTGCTCGTTAAAACCAATTGTACAGGAGCCTCCCTATGGAATAACCAGCTAATAACACTAGTGTTGTCTCTGTACTTAAATGCGATTATCAATCTGTTTCGTCTGTGCTGCTGTCAACCTCAGTGCTACATTATTTTCATCATAATCCTATAGTAGTATTTGACAGTGCCAGTTTAGTGACCTTATACAGCATTTACGTATAGTAATATCCCCTATGTGTGCCTGTGGTAGTCAAATTAAGTTGAATCTCTTGCTATAATATTCGTATGAGGACTTTGTGTTGCTTGCGATATTTCTAACAGTGTTGCTTGAATCCTCCAGGCCGGTTGCTGTGTTCTGAGATCGTTTAAACCAGTTGAGCCCCGAGCCTGTTTTTCAGGCCTCAGGCTCGAAAATGACATAACCCAGAACAATTGACTATATCTTCACTTCTAAAAGGGGTAAATGAATAATCTTTGTTCTCAAAGCAATGATAAACCTGTGAGTTGGATGTAGAAAAGTCAGAATCAATATATTTATTTTGATTTTTAAGTAAATTCAGATTGAACATAGTAAAAAAATGTAAATTATAGTGTCCGTCCAAAACAAACATTACTTATAGTGAAAACCACCCTTGAATGATGGGATCAGGGACGTGCACAGACATTTGGAGGGGGTATTGCTCTAAACTGGAAAAAGTGCCTCTCCCCCCCGCCCCCCCCGGAAAAAAAACACAAGACCTTTTGAAAATTCTAACTTGTTTTTAATGTAAAAGGTTCATAACATAAAAACAGAACACTGTCATTGCAAGTGACACTCAGTTGACTTTTATGTCCACAGCTAAATTCGTTATTCAGGCACATTTTTAGTTGTGCGGTCCATATCTCATTAAAATATCTAATGTTAGAAACTGTTAAAGAAAAAATGGGGACAATTCTGTTTTAATGTAGTTTGACCATTGTAACTGCTGTGCAGACATATTGATAAAATAGGGCTTCTAACTAATTACCTTAAATAAAATCACTAATTAATGAAACCAGTTCAATTCACATTATTCTTATTCTTATCATTCTTTAACGCAGTAACGGTAAGGTATCTAATTACTTATTTATTTAGTATTCCATAACTTAATAACAGAGATGGTCAAACTGAAGTTGAGACATGGCAGAAATCCTACAATGAAGGGGGACAGTGAAGTGTTGTGTGTAGTGAGAACTCGCTAGAGTGAGGGGGGCCCCCAAGCCAAAGCTCGCTTAGGGCCCCTAAAAGTCTAGGGCCGGCCCATGAGTGTTCTCCATGAGAGGGTGATCAAGAAAAGAGAGTGAGCGGCCCCGTCGAGGGAGTTTACGGATGAAAATACACAGAAAGACAGAAGCACAATAACAAGTGAGGCTATATTTAGGTGTTTTTTTTTGTAAATAACCGACGGTGTCAAGAGGAAGTAAAGGGCCCTGATTTGTCCCTTACGCCAGGCAGGCATTTGGTGTGATCACCATAGTCATATGAGGCCGGATCCGGCTTTCCTTTGCTTCCAGCTGTCAGATTGTAAACAAAGTCACGTGACTGGGGGCAGATGACAGCGCTGAAAAGGTGTGTTTCCCGCAGCGAGATGCTACAATACTAATTGTGGGCTTATCATGTTGATTCGGCCACAATAGAAAACAAATAAAAACTGCTCTCCAGAGGGGCAGGTCAGACAAAAATGGCAAACGGGCTGTTGCCCGGGCAACATTAGCCAGTACCTGTGCACGTCCCTGGATGGGATAGTAGACTAAAAGCTTTAGGAATCCAAACTATAACATATAATAAGTACCCTGTATCAAGATTGATCACTTCTGGGATCATTTGGGTGCATTTTCCGTATCTCTGGCCCCCGTCGGTCGATTTTGATGATTGACACCTCTTTTTAACCATTAGAGCCAATAGAATCGAGGGGAAGTTCCTAAAATCCATCTAAACATTACCCATTGGTGAATGAGTGATGCGTAGCCAGAATGCTCCGGAGCCGGAAGCTGTCATACACTCTAGTTATCGTAGCAGCTAATATTGAATCTCCGTTATTGACATAAAAATGTTATGATGGATTATCAGTAATCATTTCAAAGTGACACAGACACATTGGATTAACCTATGGATTAACCTTCAGCAGCGTTTTTATTGTTTTAATGCCATTGAACACAACTTTTGATCAGAACAACAGCAACGGTAAGACTTATTTTTTCCGATTTGGTCCCGTAAAGCTACTTTTGTTGTTGTTTGTTGTCATTTCGCCACGAGTTCTGATCGCTCAGTGATGATATATGTCTGGAATCTGTGGAATCTCAGTTTGCTAATCAATATCTTGTTTGGCAAGATACGATAAGTAATAAGGGTATTTTAACGTGAGTTCTGTGCTAAGTATGTTAGCATTTCTTCGTTCAGGGCTAATTCAGAGCCTTTGTTATTACCCTTATGTATCGTTTTGCTAAAAATGGTTAATATTGTCTGATAGCTGAGTTTCTTCCCGTTAAGTGGATATAACACATTCATAGAATAAATGTTAAGAAGCCCTCAGATGCTGTTTCTTGCAAGATGTTGCATTTTGCCCCCGCCCGCGGGGCCGTGGGGTTTAACTGGTTGTTAAGGCACAAATATTTGCACTTCTTTAAAAAAATGTGTCTTACTCTTTAATGCTGCCATAGTTGCACAGGATTGTCAACAGCCATGTCTTTCCTGCTGGCATACCACTCCAGACTAGGTGACTAAAACAATCGATATAAGATTGCACTGATCAAGGCTTGAAGGTGAATTCTGCTGCGTTTGTTTTGCAATGGGGGGAAATGCAGGGGGGGGGGGGGGGGGGGGGGATTGAAATGGGGACGCCGTGATTTCCTCCGTGTCCCGCCCACAGCTCTAGTTCTTGCACCGCCCCCCCTCCGGGAACACCGAGGCGCTTCCTTCCACTCACATTGTAAACACTGCACACATTTACATGTCCAGCCTCTGCACTCACATAAGCCTTTGGGAAAACGTTGACTAATATCATGGGGTTTTCTTTTGTTTTAGAATTGTATCACATATTTTTTCTAAATTTAGCATGGCCTGACCCAAAGTAATGTCTTCCTGAACTTTTGATACGTAATGAATGAACGATTTTGATAGACCCTTTAGTCTCCAGGTTTAACATCAAAGGTGAAAAACTTTGTCTTACAGGCTAAACACTCGTCTCACCTGACAAAATAATTTCTTTTTTAAATTACCAGAATTTTACAAGACCGTGATCTACTGTACTGTGCTTTGTTTCAAATGTAATTATTCAAACCAATTTCATCCATTTGCCAGGGGTAGTCTAGCACATTAGATAGATAGATAGACTTTCTGAGGGGATGTTTTGGGTCACCTTCCCAACACTTTCATCCTTATTTATCCTGGCAAGTTGGCTGTAAGAGCACATTCCTCTTTACACGATGAGCCTGAGGGAGTTTCATCCCCACTTTCTCTTCCATTAAAAACTACACACTCCTGAATTAGTTTTCTGCTTCCCTGCCTTTGTGTTAATTGCCGAGTCTCAACGGTACATTTTCCATATTTGCTCTGTAGGCAGCAGCTAAGATTAGATAAGTGTATTTGCATGTGCATGATCCGATGTAGTTTTCTGCTCAGCAGCATGTTTGTGCACATCGATGTGCATGCTTCTGTGTGAGTCATAATGTGTGTGTAGAAACGTCTGATTATATTTGCGCATTTTGTTTGCCCAGCCTGTAACTCGGATTAATTTCCTGTGGTACACTGGAGCTGATGCTATCTGCCTCTTATCAGCGTTGTGCTTTCCAGTGTCTGAACCATATTATGTGTCTTATCGCTGATGGGACTGGTGACACAGAGTGATGCAGAACAGTCACTCCAAAGAGCCAAAACCTGTATCTTGACTAGACATCTTCTGCCTATTTTCTCCCAAATGTAATTGGACCACTCACTTTATTGAAATATCTAATTTGCAAGCTTTTCCGGGTAAGTGTTTTTTGTGAAAGAAATCGTAATTATTAAAATCTTTGTTTAATTTCTTTTGAAATGTCTACATAAGTCCTGTTGAAATAACTTCTAATGCGTTGCTACTCAGTTAAATACGCATAAATCAGAACGGCAAAATCAGAACGGAAGCATTGCATAATAAGTTATACATTACAGTGCTCCGGTTTATTTTTGGTTCAATGTCAACTAATATCCTAATTATTCATCACTATTTGTATATTTATGCATCATAAATCTTTCAGATTATTATTCATTTAACATGGCAATTGCCAATGGAGATGTTCACACCATGAAACACACACATAAAATGCACTTCTTTTGCAGAAAAAACACATCACATAAATCTAACCTTTAGACTTTAAGTAAATACTGACCCTGAAGGAAACATTCCCTGCTACAACATCCAGCCTACAAATTATTGATCTCTGCTTAAAAAAACTAAAATCACAGCCCATTCATTTGGCCTTTCTTTTATGTTGTGCAAAGAAAAAGCAACTTCTTAATCCAGATATCTCACCATGACTCGCGTATGCACATACACGGTTGTGGCATGACCACCCAAACAGAAAGACATGGACACAAGATGTGTGCAAATGTATTTAGTTTCATATCCATGTGAACATGATTTAAGTGTGGAGTGGACCTAACCTAACTTAACTTCAAGATTTTTTTTTAAATATTGAAGTTAAAAGCATCAATCTGGTGCACTTTGAGAGCAACATTAAGAGATCTATGGATACATCTCTCAGCACCCATATGAAACAGAACTGTAAGCAGATTTTATTTTTCTTTATGGATATTTTACAAATCACTCCCCTTTCAAACTGTATTCTTGTTTATTAATAACAACTTGTTTTTACTGTCATATAGTATTTTATACCAGTTTTTCCTTTATTCTCTTATTTTTTTTATAACTATAATGATCATATAAAGATGTGCCTTTACCTCACTGGTTGTTAGCATAGCTAGCTAACCAGATGCTAATAACAACAAAGTTATTGACTGTATGATCAGTATGACAGATGAACAGATCGCCACTGGGCTTACAACTAAAGACACAGCCACGCAAAAACTGCGGCATGTGTACGGCTCCTTATGGGTACTGCAATTTCTGAAGTGCCGGCCCGGAGCAACGTTCTGGTGCTCTCGGTCAGAACTACACCCCTGTCAGACGAGACATATACCACGTGATGACACGTTAGGCTCGTGTTGTGTTCTCAGGAAAAACAGGCACTCGCTTGTTTAATTCTTTTGCGGTCTAGATTTCTTTAATTTTTTTCTTTTTTGCGTGTGTTTATAAATTACCTCGAGGGCCGTACCAAATGGTCTCGCGGGCCGTATACGGCCCGGGGGCCGGAGGTTCCCCACCCCTGATATAGAGTGATGCATTAATGATGTATTTTTGTAGGCCAACATGGAAGTAAGCATTGTTAAGGCTTCCTCGACTCAAATGTATTTTTTATCATTGTATTTAGAAATATTGCAAATATACGATCTCTGGCACACGTGTGCTAACATGTGAACACCACTTTTATAAGTGCAATGCATGTTATAGCTAATGTAATGCTATAAAGTTACTAGAGTAAGGTCACATGACTTTATGTCACCACCGCTAAGCTAAAGACGGCTAATGTTTGGCGTGACGACGCTTAGTAGTCTCATTTAGCCAGGTGTTAGCAACACCGCCGGTTTCAGATACATAGAAGCCTCCAATGTTCATTAGTGGGGTGTTTACTGACCTATTATATGTGTTAGAAAAAATCGTGAAATTCTCGTAAGCTTGTATTAACCACATATCTTATTTCGGGCCTCTAAGCAAATCTCATCCAAAACACCCTTGACTTCCAGGTGAGGAAGCCCACAAGTGCCAAAAGGCCATTTTGGGTTTAGGAGATAATTCACCTCACCTCTGCAAGATTTAGACTTATAAGTATGTCATCTGGAGAAGGGGTTATTATTAACATGATAAAGCAGCTGTGAAGGTTAAAACAGCTGACTGTGGTGCTCTGCAGCTCATCCCCTTAAACCTTGAGACAGATGAGGCTCAGAACGACTCTCTCTCTTAGCTGGGCTGTCAAGTTCACTTTCAGTGAGATGTGTTACCCCAGACGGCACCAGTGAATCCTCTCCCGCCACATCCAATCACAACCAGCCTGACAGGAACAGAGAATAATGGAGAAAAATAATATTCAAGATGAGTATAATGTGTCTTTCTGCGCCTCGATCCTCGGGCGAGACACAAACTCTGTAAAATGTGTCTCCCACGCTGAAACACTGAGCGGCTAAGTATAGGCTGAGTGGTCTGCCTGTGTTGCATTGTGCACTGTGACAGAAGCATGTGTGGTTGTCACATAAATAGAACATGCTGAACACCTTCAGGAATGCTGATGGAGAAAAGAGGGAGGCAGAGAGAGGAAGTGAACGCATCAGGGACAGAGTCAAAGACGGAAGGGAGGGATAAGAGGAAGGGGAAGAAGCCATGCCAAAGAGAAGGGGATGTGTTCATAGGCTACTGTTTGTTAGCGTGTTAGCAAGTTGATAACACATTCATGTAAAGTTCTGCTTGTTGCTTCTTCTTCTGTAGCAATCTCAGGGGAAATGAAGACTTGAAGTCTATTCTCTGCTGTTCTGGCACATGCTGTCTATCTGCACAGTACAGCACGTGGCATTCAACCAGGGAGAAATTCTTGGTATCCTAGTGTGGTATTCTAGGATTTTGGGAGGCCTAAGACAACACTGTGTGTGAGGAAGAAGTGAGTGGATGAAACACAGGGTGTTGTCTGTGCTGGCCTGCTGTTTCATTACATTACATTGCATTTAGACTTGTATCCATAGCGACTTACAATAAGTGCATTCGACCAAGAAGATACAAACTTGAAGAAAACAGAATCATATAAGTACAACAGGTTTCCTCAACAGTCTTTTGAAAATGAGGTTTTATCAGTTCTCAAGTTCACTCCTGAGCCTGTTTCAGGATCAGTTTCACTTATATATTTACAGCACAGCATGTTATGAAAGGGATATTATAGATGCCCCAGTCAGATATTGGCCAACACACCTTTTTATTTGTCTGGACAGCGAGTCTGAGTGAGTCTGAGTAGCGCTGGAGTGATTCATTAATTAGATGTTGATATTGATCAATATATGTTAAGGCTATAAAAAAAGCAAAAAAACACAGGATCAGCTTCTCAAATGTTAAAATTGAAAAGTTTATTTGTCTTTATTCAAAATATCTCTGGGCTTTGGACTGTTCTTCTAAACATTTAAGGATGTCAACTTGACTCGCTGTGGTAACTTTTTCAAATCAAAAGTTTAATTTGAGAACAATTATCTGTAGATAAATCCATAATGAAAACAAATGTTGGTGGCACAACTGCCATAACATATTTTAAACAGGACATCCTGTGCACAGTGACACATCAGATGGCAAAGCAAGCACATCCTATCATTTGACAAAAATATCTGAACTCAAGGTCAACTTGCCGAGCTTAGCAAACTCCATCTGTTGCTGAGATGACGCTGGGAGATTTAGTTGAAAGCTTTTAAAAAGCTACTAAGTTTACTCGAGGTAATGATTTTTTACTCAAACTTCTGTTTCTAAGGTCAAGAATGAACTTTGATGAACTCTCAGTGCAGCACTCTTTAACAGATGTTTCTTATTGCGTTTTCACATTTGTGTGAAACGGCCAGAGAGATGGTCAGCCTGTTGACAGATGGGTCTTGGACAGTCATATGCTCGTGTTTTACTTGATCTCATGATGCTGACTGCGTCCTAGGTGTTTCTTTGTGGGGTTATCTCCAGGTGCACTAGCTTTTTGGTTTTAAAAGTTTGCCAGAAATTATAAACCCGCGGCTTCTTATCCTTTCCATCTGACTCTCAATGCTGTTTGCCTTCCCTCACCTGAAACCACCACAAAGCAACCTGTGGGACAAACTGCTGGTTTATTCATGTGACCCTCAGACTCTAAACTGGATTCCATGAAGTCCTCAAGCCAATACAAATAAAAGAAGTGTATGTTTGTTTAGCCATGTCACAAGTTCGTAACCTTGCCCAAATCCCTGCGATCCCTAAAAAGATAAGCAGATCCAAAAGTGGATGTTACTTATTGTCCTGTAATTCTTCCAGATAAAAGCAAGGACAAATGGGGCAAAGCCTGCGAGCTAGTTCAGGCAGTCAACTCGAGCACCAATGATACATTAACACGTGACGCACCTCGTCCCTCTTACAACCAACCAAACACTTTCTCCTAAACATGCCGCTCTATTTAAGCTGCCGGTCTTCCTGCCTCTGCCTCGCTATGCTGCTGCTGCCACTGCTGCGTTCACTTGCTACTGCTGCGTTCATGTTCCTCCTGCTGTGTTTCATGTAGCTGCTACTCGCCTGCCCCACCACCACCCCAGCTTCCACCTGTAGGCTCGGGGGGATAGTTATCTAATCATCACTCAATGTTCTTTGTAAATCTGTGGAGTGATGAGGCCCGAGCCTAGACGCCAAACTCAAACTATATGCTGCTTATAATAAACATATTAAGAAACACGTGAGTTGTCTGACTGAAATACGGTTGTTGCTAAAGTGTGATATGCTCTTAACCCTCGAAACACTCACTGCCCTACACATAAGAGATAAGGCCACGGTCATGGCTTAAAAAGAGCCATGTGTGTTCAATAGACGCTTGAATAAATGCTTGGATATACTGTGTGGATGTTTTGCATTATAGGGAGAAATGGGACATGCATTATGTACAGGTCAGTGGGTCCAGAGGGGAGGAGGAGGAGAGCCCTGAACACACACACACACACACACACACACACACACACACACACACACACA
>CALSBZ010045310.1:0-13032 GCA_943591055.1 Gobionotothen gibberifrons | reverse complement strand
TGTGTGTGTGTGTGTGTGTGTGTGTGTGTGTGTGTGTGTGTGTGTGTCTGGGCCTCCATGAAGCCCACAGCAACATGGCTGCCTGAGTGAGTCAGAGGCAGAAACCAGGGACCACACACAGAGTGCGGGCCGAGCCAACACACACACACACACACACACACACTCTCTCTCTCTCACTCACACCCCCCCCACACACACAACCACACCAAAACATTATTGTAAGAGACTGCTACATTCATAAACTGCTGTAACGTTACAAACTTATATCTAAAGTGTCACACGAAATGTAGTTGTACTCCTCAGCAGCATCAGAGGGACAGCAGAGTGTGTCTCGGGCCTCAGGGTGAATCACAGCACGGAGAGTTACTGCAGCTTTAAACTAACACAGAAATGTCATGTTTAGATTGTGGACTTGCGTCAAAGGCTGTAAAACATGCAGGACTGTTTCTGCTCCCAAAGATTACAGGCGTCAGGTTTCAAGCTGGGAATGCCTCGCAACTCAGGATTTCATTTGCCAGGCAGAGACGGAGATGAGAGGGTGTGTTGCTTCTTCACAGACACATGAAACCTTTAGCTGGAGCTTCCCTGGTGGAAGAAGTGACATGTCTTCAGTTAAAGGACAGCTCTTACTTGTAAAGAACATGGGTATCACATCATAACAAGAGAATACAAACAGCTATAAACAGCTGTGTATGATTTCCACAGACACAGAGAACCTCAACCATGCTCTGCTCACTGATTGGTCAGAAAACACAAACTTGGCATTTTCTAGTGACCACACCAACACAACAACACTGGAGGCATTTACAACTGTTTTCTTTAGTGGGGAAATGGGAATTCCCCTTACTTTTGTATTTTCGTTGACAATTATTCAAAAAAGAAAAAGCAATAGATCAGAACAGGATTTAAATGATGCCTTATGAACAGAATATGAACTTTGTTAAAAGCCTGTTATTTGGCAGACATGTTCTTATAATGGCAGCATATTGAGATGAAATCCAGTGGCTGTGCAGCCCTGCAGCTGGCTAAACGTGAGAAGGAAATGAAGTCATGTGAAGAGTAGGGTCTCTGCAGGACAACCTAACATGGCCACTTTATTATGAAGCGTCAGACCTTTGATGCAAACATTACTGTTACATTAAATGACCAAATACAAATATTTTGTATGTTCAGTAAAAAAGTTCTATTATACTGTATACCTTTTGGTATCATGGTTAAAAGGCACTTTGAGACACGCTGTTTAACACATAAGCTTGTGAAAGTATTGTAAGTAGGCGAAGCTTTGTACTCTTCACAGATATTTCAACTACAAAGCAACATTCATTAAAACAACCTGGACCAAATATCTGACGCATGCCACAGACGCCAGCAGCTGTAAGCATCATGACGGAGCATGCATAACACATTCTGACCGGCATTCTTTTATTTTGAAAAAATATACAAAATCAATATGTGGAAAAATGTAATTCCCTTTTCAGTCAGTTAGCATTTGCAGCATAATGGATTCAACAACAAAGACAGGTATGTATTAACTCCCACTGATAACAAGTGAAATATTATAGTGAGTGCAGTTCTCAGGTTTAAAATGATCCTGATCACCAAATACTCCCCCTGCCTCTGTTTGGTGCCATCAAAACGTTTGCTAAATTCCAGCTTGGTTTGTGTCCAGCAGGTGGCGGCAGAGTCCAGTTTCTCCTTTCGTCTCCTCTGTGTACTAACCTCCACATCCTGGCCAATAGTAATGGCTTGTCCACATGCTGGCTCAATATTAGTCACATGTTTTTAAGTTAAAGCACTGAAGCTGGATGCATAATCCAGGCTGCCACGAGAAAAAAGGTTTTCAGGCAGTTGTGGTTCTGGTACCGATCACCAGAATATGGACTGATCCAGTCTGGGTCATCTCCACGGATCGGAGCGGTGCTTCAGGTTGTAGTTCTGCAGCTCGATCTGGTCTTTGATCTGGCTGATCAGAATCTGAGACAGGAGGATGCCGACCAGCTGAAGAACAGAACACACAACATTTAGTCTCTCCTATTTAAGACTTGAGTGTGTGTGTGTGTGTGTGTGTGTGTGTGTGTGTGTGTGTGTGTGTGTGCTACCTGTGGAATGGCCAGTCCCAGGGCGACCCCCCCCCAGGAGGAACAGGTTGCTGTGGATCCAGTCCACCAGTTTGTCGATGCAGCCGTTGACGTGGATATGGTTTCCAGCCTCAGTGTACTCCATCTCTTGCATGCCTTGGCCACACATGGTGTTGATCACGTTCTGCTCGAGTACACACACAGTTATTACATGAACAATAATAAACATAAAGAAACAGATAAAGGGCTCAGCAGAGTGGTGTTCAGATGACCTCGTCCTTGTTGAGGAGGCAGCAGGAGAAGGGCACGGAGCAGTGCTCTCTGCTGGGGTTGTCCGGCTCGCAGCTGAAGTAGATGTTCTGGGACCAGTCGCTGTACGTCACCCCCCCCACAGCAGCCAAACTGAGGACACATACACACATCATATGCAGGAGACATCCTGATTTTTGTATATTTGCTGTTGGTATTTACAATGACAAAACACTGATGACCTACGCGTTCCCGGCATGTTTGAAGTGCACCCTTACCTCTTTCTGACCAAAGTCTATGAGGTTCTGCAGGTCGATGTCGTCTCTGTAGTGGACGATGGCATTGTTGATCATCACAGTCACTCTATTCCGAGCCTTAGCAGGAGTACAACAAAAGAAAATCTATTTAATACAAATATTGTTGTAAAAATTCAGCATTTTCTATTGAAAAATCGCAAGTTTTATGTCATGTGACCCAGTGAGTCAAAATCAATGCAGAATACCATAGTAGAGCGCACCTCTTTTTTTATTGGATTTTAGTCCAGCTTCTATTTTATATGAATATTTCTATTGAACTATAGAGATGCTAGTCCTCTATAATATTTAAAGTTACAACTTCATGCATCCCTGCCTAGAACTAACCGCATGGGAAATGTTAGAACGTTTGTGTTTTTGAGTGTTTATGGCAAGATTAAAGTTGTTCTCCAAACTCTTTATCCCAGGCTTTCTGTCTCAAGCCCAGTCTGTGATGATCACCCTAACGACATCGGTTATTTGGAGTCCCTCTAGAGACATTGTACAACTGCCTTCACAGGCTGAGTACTCTATGACAAGTAATCCAATCTTCTTGTTTAAAGAGGCCCTATTACGCATGTTGGGGGTTTCCCTTTCCTGTAGTGTGTGCTATAGGTTGTTGTGCATGTAAAGGGTCTGCAAAGGCTATCATTACTGTGTTCCCAGAGGGAGTTTCTCTCCAACAGTCTTTCCCACAGAGTGGGGAAAGACATTTCCCTGTAAGGGATTAATAAAGTGTATCTTCTTCTTCTTCTTCTTCTTCTTAAAAGGACATTCAATACATTTAAAAAAAAAAAAACCTCAACCCAAAGAAATAGTCAATAAATAAATGAAGCCCCTTTTTCGAGGCAGGCCAGTATTATTCTGAAGTTTTGCTTACACATTACTATATTTGACATTTATTTTATGAATATTTATTCTATGATGTATCTAAAACGTGTGATGTATTTAGTTAAAGAATAGCTATAAAGAATGTTGATTACAGAAATGAACATTCAATGTTCATGATGGGTTTGACAATGTTTACAGTTTGTTAAATAAAACAATCGATCTCTGTAAGTGTAGCCTTTTACATGTTTATCATTTGTAATTTGTATTTTTCTAAGGCTAAAAAGAATTTCTTGTTGCAATACTTCTTGTGTGTAAGATTAATAGTCTTTCATTTTGAAATCCAAACTCACGTCACATTGTGCTGTTCTCGCATGAGTTAGAGAGAAACAAGAATGGTATTTTGTTGACAGTGTTAAAGTTGTGGCCCTACATTCAAGCTTACATTATTCTCAGGTTTGTTTCATTACCTTATCGGCGAAGACGAAGCCCAGGACCCCGGCAACCAGCTGCAGCAGGAAGATCACCGTCAGACAGATGCAGAACTGTGGGGGGGGGAAACAAGAGAGGGAGGGTCACAGGACTGGAGGAATGATTCTGTTTGGGTTCATTATTTAGAGAACCAACTCCATGAGATCCTGTAATTCAGCTGCCAGTTGTTGCCACCTCTACTTGCATGCAGAGAAAGCAAACATCTAAATACAAGGAGAATAACAATAGAAAAACATTGTCAAACTCTGCTACCTAAAGGCTGTTTTAAAATGTATTTCAAAATAAAATAATCTTAACTGTTGCAATGAGTCATTTTCTTTATAAAAGTGCAAATACTGTAGATGCACGGCACACACCCTGTTATGTGCCAGTATAACACACTGTGGAGAGGACCTGGCAGCTCATGGGACTGAGCCTAAACAGCATGTCTCTGCACTGATTTCCTCTTTAGTGGAGAAACTCCTGACTCACCGTCTGCAGGAGGCAGATGTTTTCTCGCAGCGAGCCCACACAGCCACAGAAGGTGAGGAAGAACATGAGGACCCCCACCACCAGCAGCATTACAGCGGGGTCCACCGACAGACACCGCAGGGCGGCCTCTGAGGAGGAGAAGAGAGGGGCTCAGATTGATGTGAGGGAGCTACTTTTTCTTAATGACCTTTATTGAATCAGAACAGGAAACATTTATGGAAGTGCTTTAACACGTCTACCTCTGGCTCTTCCACTGCTGAATTGAATTTCTTTTATAAAATCTTCAACAAAACATATGTGTTGCTGGTGGAAGCAGTGAGCACAAAGCCAAAACAAAAGCCCCATCCTAACCCACTAAACATGAAACAGACTGTATGCTCTATCACTGCAGAATCCTCTACCTGCATGTTTCATCATGCGGGCATACACGCCGATAGCTACCATCACCAGGGAGATGACCTGAGGAGAAGAGAGAACACATATGCATTTATACTCACATATTGAAATAATGCTATGGGGAACAATAGGGTGAAACCACACAGAACAGTGTTGTTACTTGTCCAGGGAGTGGCACCTGAACACACATCAGATATACATGAGTCAGAGGCTGTACTGATAGAATCCAATGTAATTCTCTAGAAGCACACCCAGTGCTCCATGTTGAATCAGTGTTGAACTAGAGGAGAGGAGAAATGTAGATGAGGCTGTTCGGCCATCCACTCAGCTTCCATTTGACTAAACCGATCTGGCAGCGATCTGCACCTTTCCCTACAAAATAAAGAGGCTTTCACTCAGCTCTCCTCTCAGTCTCAATAGAATAAAAGAGAGCCCTCAGAACCCCCCCCTGAGTGAAATGGATCCAGGTACAACAAACACTGCTCCTTCATGGGGTGGGAGGGTAAAGAGAGTTTTCTGCCCCTTTTGTAAAGATTAGTACATGAGGCCTGAAGCTAGAGGTTGTTTTTTGCAATGTTGGTGAAATGTTATGCTACAATTTATAGGCGACTAAATCCCACACTTGCGTTGGTTACACAACTGATTCCCTTATTGGGTTAATCGTCATTGTACCAGCTGATCACCAGGATTATGACAAACTGTGGACTTTCCATGACATTTCTACAGTAAAGGGAGCCATGCACTTTTCTTTGGTGTGTCCTACACTGAGCCTATTGCAGCCCGAGGCAACAGAACAACACATTCCATGATGAAGAGCTTCAAGTTTTTACAAAGCCTTTTCCTGTTTGCACATGGCCAGAGAAGTCATGGACACAGCTCATACACACTTAGGTATAGACGCTGTTGGAAATGTAGAAGAACATGTATAGAAAAGCTCAAGATTTCTCAGATATTAACATGTAAACAAAACGTAAAGTGTCTTGTTTGAGCTTGTTGTCAAAAGAGGTAAATATGTTTAAATTCAACGACATTTCTCCTCATTCCTACAGCATTGTTTTGCTTAAACAGCAGGAACGGACTGCACTAAACCCCAACAAGTTAAATCTGCAACATCAGATCTGCTTAAAAAATGCTGTAAGTCAGAAATCTCCTTATGTCACAGCCCCCGAGCACCTGACACCCCCCCAAATGAACTTTGGTTTGTTGACAGCCTGCTGAGCTCTGCTGAATTATTTCCTTTAAAAAAAGACCCAGTCATATAATGAATAACATCCTATTGAGGGAAACACTTTAGCATAATAAGACAGTTTAAATGATAGCAAATGATGCAATCAATGTCATCGCCTGCTGTGTTCACTGAGGTTGGTTTGAAATGGAAAAATACATCTTATTGGGAAATCTGCTAGACAGGAAGTTATTTTATGAACAGAAACTAACCTGATCATAAACCATAGCAGACGTGTGAACTGACTTCAAGTGGTGTGAACATTGTTTTTGAGATATCACAGTGTGGTTACACAAATCTAATGATAAATTCCTTATTATACACAGTACCAAGCAGAAAACACAGTGTGTGTGTGTGTGTGTGTGTGTGTGTGTGTGTGTGTGTGTGTGTGTATTCCTGTGTTCCTGTTTCAGCTTTGCATGTTGACTTCCTTTCCCCTCTTTTCTGGACACTGTTTCACTTTTCCTAAACCCCAGGATTAATGAACAACTAACAGAGCAGTGGATGCTCAAATCGCAGAAGTGCAGGTCTGACACTTTGAAATCGCGAGAGAGGTAGTTTAACTCTGGTTAAAACTCCTTTTTAATAAGTAGTTAACCTAATGGAGCAAATATGTTGTGCCAAGAAAGACCGTGATTCACCTGCGCGCTGAGGAGAGAATAAATACAGCTTTCATGTGTTGGGATCTGTGTGACCCCCTGTGTTTAATAGCATAATAAACTCACCCAGAATATTAAATTGAACAAGAACAGTAGGTACTTGACGACTGGACTGACAAAGGAGTAGTTTTCGTCATGTGCGCCTCTGCGTCTTCCTCCCATGGCGGCAGGTATCCAAGCGGGTTGTTACGTTTGCGCACAGATCAGATACTGACTGTGAGAAACAGCGAGTATGTATCCGTGAGTGAAATCCAAAGACTCCGACTCTAAACGATGATGACAAGCTGCTGGTTTCTTCACACACTTGATCCGACACCCAGCTCCAGTGAGGCTGCCGCTCTGACGGGGCGGGGGGAAACTGGGTGTGTTACCTCTGTGTCTCACTCCTGTACCTGGGATCAGATTACCTGGAGCAGGGGCTCCTGAACATAAAGGAACGGGTCCTCTGATTGACCCCGTGGATCTCCAGCTAAACCTGTCAAGTGTGTGTATTCAGTGGCGACTGGTCATTAGGGGCAGGTGGGGCACAGCCCCACCTAGTGTCAGCAGAAAGTATTAAAAATAATCATTACAAAAAAATTATAAATTAATTAATTAAAAAGAATATAAAATATATTTTAAGATCATGTTTAATCATCTGATTCGTCTGTACATTGCTGTTTTAGTCTGTTTTCTTCTAATTCGTGTCTACAGTGTGCCTATTGAGCCGTTTTGAACAATGTGGGACAAAACCTGATCTTGCCCTCCCTATCACTGTCAAAGTGAACGGTGACTCTAAAAACTACACTGCGCATGCTCAGAGTATTTTCCTATTTAGTGTTTGTGGCAAAAAAATAATGACCAGAGGGGCAGAGCGCTGCCATCCCCACCATACGTCATCTCACATCATTCAGAGCTGATTGGCTGTAAGCACGTGTGCCGCGAAAAGTGTAGTGTGTGAAGAGGAGACGAGAGAGAGCAGCGGAAACCCGGAAGTAAGCTCCGCACGGGTTCCCTCGACAAAAACAATGATATTTCTCCATAGGATTTTAGAAAATAGCTCGAAATTAGATCTGTGGGAAACGGTTAGATAAATGCACGTTTTGTTCAGCCGGATAATATCCACATGTCTACCCTACTTTTATGATTTTCGAATCATAAATCTATCGATTAGATTTAAGATTTGACTTTTGAAACTACAAGAAGATAAGGAGGACTTTTAGAAAAAAGTAATAGAGATTTTTGTCCAGAGGGATAGCATGGACTTCATCTTCAAGTCAAGGTAAGACCACAATTGTATTGGAAATGGGATCTTACTAAGAGAGAACAATACAATATTTAATGATAAAATGACATTTTTGAACTGTATGTTTTAAAATTAATCGAAGCATCAGACTAAAATAATAGAATATTTTGATTTAGGTCAAAATATAATATTTGTAAACCTGAAGAGTCAGTGCCAGTGCCTCACCATCCATGAACCTCACTGCATGTCACTGCAGAAGTTTATATAAACATCTACGTTTTTTGTGCCCCACCACTTTTGTACATATAGAAACGCCACTGTGTGTATTACAAACCACGTTTTAGATGTAGGCCTACGTTACCGTGTATGCTTTTAAAAAAGGCTACTTTTGCTTTCATTTAAGTTCATTTGAGTTATTTTCTAATTCAAATCTAATAATGAAACGTTGTGTTTTCAAGCTTGATGGATTAAGGCTACTAAGTATATGCATTATAAATAGGCCTATTCATGGGCCTATTAATGAGTTCTGACTTTAATATAAGAATTCTGTGACTACAGTTTTTTCACATCCCAACATGTGTTTCTCATGTGGCCCTAATGCTTTCCGTATACTTCCTGTAATAAAAAACGAGTTTATTCGGATTTCGGAAGTAAATACATATTTCCATTTAAGACCTGAATAGATTTGGTCATATATCTATTTGTAAAGCATTATATGCACTCCAAAATAAGATGTAGGCCTACGTGTCATAGTAGAAAAAGCAGACGAATTGATTAGTTAACATCCTGCAATAAAGATATACACATTTTTAAATCATTTTTTACCTTTCCAAATGAATAATCTAAAATAAACTCCAGGTGCCACAGTGACACATGTGCGCCATCTACTGGTAGAACACACATACCACAGGAACGTGTGTTCTAGCTTTTATTTTGAAGGAACGCATAAGGCTCCATGAGTTTTCACAACTTCCGCTTTACCCGGAAGTGACGAATTTAGTCCCCTGCTTGCCCAGATGAAAGCAAAACATGGTATTTTGTTCATTGTTTAAGCAAAGAAATGGCGTGGAAAAGCAAAGGTTTGTGCAAATATTTATCTAATTATGTAATAGAACTTGCAGCAATTCAGACTACCTAATAATACAGCTACAAATATAGCTAACAAGCTAACGTTAGCTAAACCTTTAGATATGAAGTTGTGAATGATGTGCAGATGAACAGTAATGGAGCCTCCTCCCCGCAGGCACCCATCTCCCCCCGGCTTCACTACACCTCCTCGTCCCGCCAGTGAGACTCATGTCTGCCTTCATGTGGCAGATAGTGCAGCAGCACAGTGTTCTGCAGTACGACCAACTGCTGGACTTCATCAGTGTAGCCACAGAGACCGTCCCGGAGCTGCTGAGCCCCGGCCGGAGAGCGAGGCTGCTCCTGGGCCTGAGAGCCAGGGTGAGCCGCTCTGAACCCCCTTCAGATACATTCAGTCTTAATATTACACTCTTTCACAGTCAGTAGTGTAAAGTAACTAAGGACATTTACTCAAGTACACTACTTTATTACAGTTAATGATGTGAAATATAATCATTACACACTACATAGTTCCACCTGGAGTATATTCACAAGCTACCCTGCAGTATACACAGTCATTAAAACTAGCTGCACCTTTACCAGCTTTGAGAACACTTTCATGATCAATCATTATAAAATATATCATATATATTATTCTGAAATGGACCAATCTGCACAATGACTACTTTTACGTTAGGTACTTTAAGTATATTTTGATGATAACTTTTACTTGAGTAACAATTTAAATGCATTTATTTAAAGTACATTTATTTGACAGATTAAGTTACTTTGCAGATTTAGATTATTAATACAAAATATAAATCAACCAATACATTATTATAGGTTAAGCTATCCAGTATATACAATTGTTTAAATGGGCCATTCTGCATGACTTTTACTTTTGGTACCTAAAGTATATTTTGATGAATGCACTTTTTCTTAATCATATTTTAAATGCATTACTTTTACTTGTAACTGAGTATTTTTACGCTGTAGTATTGCTATAAACAATCTGAGTACTTATTCCGTCTCTGTTCATGACCTTGTTTTGTAGTTTTATAAGTGATAATGTTAGTATGTGTTTTATTAGTTACATGTATATTCTAAAACACTGTTTTGAGTTACGTGTCTCCCACCTGTGGTCAGCTGGTCCTGGAGCTGTGTCGGAGTGATGGGGGGGGCTCACCTGCAGACCATCCAGAGTCACCTGGATCAGATCCAGGCCTGCAGCGCTGAGCTGAGCTCCAGCGATCAGACGGTGGGCTTCAAAGAAAATCCAGAGCTGCTTATTACACAGACACGGACCAACGTACACATTCAGAAACATGAAATACCTGTTTCTAATCTTGTTGTCCACTTGTCTCAGGCCAGTGGAGATATACTGAAGACCTCTTTCACTAACTTTGCCGCACTGGTGCAGAACCTTTTAAACGTTCCTTTTGAAAAGGAGTTCTTCTTCCAGGTGTGTTTATGAGTCATACAGTGGAGGGATGGGACCCAGATATCTTTAATTATCACAAAAGAAAGATTGAATGTTGATCACATAACATCTAGAGATCCACCAACCATTCACAGCAGCTGGGTGTTTCTGCAGGAGGTGTTTCCTGTGAACTACGGCTCTGACTACGACCACAGGCTGCAGCAGCTGGTGTCTGACTTCCTGTCCCGGCTGGAGCAGCTGCTGCCCGTCCCGGACCTGCAGCAGGTAGTGTGTGTGACTGTTGAACCACTACAATGCCCCTGGATCCCTCTTGTTCTTGCTCTGAAGTGTGTACAGTGTTGTTTCACCTGCTTCTCTCTATCTCAGACAGCAGCATGGCTCACAGAAACAACATCTGTGTCCAAAGAATTTGGACAGCATCTGTCCAACCCGTTGGCCCTGAACACTCTGCTGCTCCATCACAGACAGATGGGGACTCTGGGCTCTGGTGAGTTCAACAGAAATATAATAGGAACAGTTTTTTTAAGGAGTTTCAATTTGGGTAAAAAGACCATGTTTTGAACAGGCTTTTTTTGTATCCTTCCTGCTATCTTGCACACTTTCTTTCAATTTGTCTTGTTTATGTTCATTTAGAATATTAGAAGTGACTCTCTCATGTTAACCTCTCCTGTGCTCAGCTCCCTCCAGCAGTGAGGAGGATATCCTTCTGTCCTCTCTGGCCCTCCCTGCTCACACTGCTGTGGAGAGGCTGTCTGAGGCTTACAGTGAGGAAGAGGACTATGACCATGAGGAAGAGACCCTGACACTGGAAGATTTAGAAGAAGACTTGGGTCAAAGCTCAGCCGTCACTGCAGGCGATTGGTTGCCGAAAAGAGAATCAGGTCAGACGATCAGCTGCAGGACAGAACTGTTCTCAAATCAGTCACTTGTTTTACTAACATGCTCCTTTCATGCTTTCAGGTTCCCTGTCTCGCTTCTTCGCCTGCCCTCAGTGTTCTTTCACCCACTGCTTAAAGAGGAAGGTCCAAGAGCACATTCAGAGTGGGCACCACATTAAAGCCCCCCCCCCAGAACAAACTATTTGTGAAGAAAGCCAGAGCAAAGTCTCAGCAGAAAAGTGCAGACTTGAACGGTGAAAAAACGAAAGTAGAAGTCAACTCTGAGAAAAAGAGGACACTCAAACCAAAAGGAGGAGTTGATAAAAAGCGGGAACGTAAGCCAAAGAAGAACAACTTAGAAAACAAGGAGCGACGTAAACGTAAAGAGCCCGCGGTGGAAGACAAACGCTTCCTGAGCACCAGACCCGTCAACAAGAAGTTCACCGAGGAGGAAACCAAGTGCCTGAAGTGTGAAAAGGTCTTTGAGCTTCCCAATCAACTGAAGACTCACATGAAGCTCCACAGCTATGCGTACTGCTGCATCCAGTGTGAGAAGGGCTTCATCAGCCCCTCGGGGTACTACCAGCACCAGAGGCTCCACAGGAAGGGGCGGGTCTTCTCCTGCAGCCAGTGCAACAAGACCTTCCTGTGCAGCTACTCTCTGAAGCAGCACCAGCGGCTGCATGAAGGCCCCTCCAACCTGTGCACCGTCTGTGGGAAGGGCTTCAGCAAGACGGGGATCACCAGACACATGCAGATGCACCGAGGGGAGAAGAACTTCCTGTGCACCACATGTGGGAAGTGCTTCCTGTCCTCCGGGGAGCTAATGCTGCACACCCGCTCCCACACGGGCGAGATGCCCTACACCTGCACCCACTGCGGGAAGGGCTTCTCCACCAAGAGCCACCTGAACGTGCACACACGCTCGCACACCGGGGAGCGTCCCTACCTCTGCTCCGAGTGCCCCAAGCGCTTCCTCACTCTGAACTGCCTGAAGAGACACAAGCTCAGCCACACCGGGCTGAAGCCCTTCAAGTGTCCCAGCTGTGAGCGAGAGTTCTCCCAGCAGGGCAACCTGAAGAGACACCTGGGAACCCACAAACCTGACACGTGATAGCAGGATGTAGTCATCACACCTTATCATTTCTTTGAGAAGCTGGGCAAAGTCAAAATGAACGTTATCATAAACATTTGCATTGTTTAATCAGTAACAATTGGAAAGTAAAGTATATGTAATTACTCTGATCTGCCTTTGTTTCTTCATTACTTACAGTTACAAATGTTTAGTTTTTTAATCTAACTTGTGCATTTTAGCAGCCGTTAACCATTACCAAAACTGATGTTGTTTTTCTAGGCTCTTACTTTTCTGCATCCCACTGCGCCTGAGAATCATAAATCACACTTAAAGGAGGGGTAGGTAAGTTTGAGAAACCGGCTCGAGATACACTTTGTTATATTCCATGGAATGCTCTTAATATCCTGATAGCAATGCATATTCTAAGTGCTTTGAAAAAAAATCCATAAAAAAATGTCATCTGTGGAAGCCGTAATACTGTAAAAACTACGACCAATTATTTTAGCCGGGCCGGCTAAAATACCTGGTTGGCCGACCTGTCTGTCAGCCTTCAATCTCGTGCACACACACACACTCGTGCAGTCATTGCGTGTGCCGTCATTGCCTTGGGCGTGTTTCCCGTCTCCTGCTGTGCTCAGTCGCCAGCAGCAGCCGCTC